>WNYA01001451.1:37730-51954 GCA_019512145.1 Engystomops pustulosus
ACAGGTGGTACTTACAGGGTGTATGTAAAGATGAGTCAACTATTTAATCTGTAAGCCATGGAATAAGGAGAGGTTCATATCTGGAAATGCCTCTCATTATTCTGAAACGGAGAGTACAAGTGTACTCAACAGGGTGTACTTAACAGGTGTACTCAACAGGTGTACTTACAAGGTGTACTCAACAGGTGTACTTACAGGGTACTCACCAGGTGTTTACTTACAGGTTGTACTCACAGGTGTAACTACAGGTTGTACTCCAAACAGGTGTACTTACGGTGTTACTCAAGGTGTACTTACAGGTGTCTCACAGGTGTTACTAAGGGGTACTCACAGGTGTACTCACAAGTGTACTTACAGGTGTGTCTCAAAGGTGTACTTACAGGTGTACTCACAGCGTTGTACTCACAAGTGTTACTTAAGGGTACTAACAAGTGTACTTAACAGGTGTACTCACAGGTTGACTTACAGGGTGTATCACCCGGTGTACTCACAAGTGAAAAAGTGTAATTACAGGTTTGTACTCAACAGATTGTACTTACAGGTGTGTACTCACCAAGGTGTACTCACCAAGTTGTACTTACAGGTTTGTACTCAAGGGATGTAACTACAGATTGTACTCACCAAGGTTTACTCAAAGTGTACTTAACGGGTTGGTACTTCACAGGTTTGTAATTACGGCTCTGGTACTCACAAGTGTACTTAAAGTGTACTCACAGATGTACTACAGGTGTACTTCTTACAGTTCACTTTGTAATCGAAAAGATGGGTGAATTTAACAATGGTGTACTCAAAGGGTTGTTGTTTTACTTAACAGTGTGTACTCACAAATGTGTTACTTACGGGTTGTACTCACAGGTGTACTTACAGGTGTACTTACAGGTCTATTTGTAACTCACTGGTTGTAACAAGAAGTGTACTTAACCCGTGTACTCAGAAGGGTTACTTAAAAGGTTTGTAACTCACAGGTTTGTACTTTACAGGTTTTGTACTCAAGGGTACTTAAAGGTGTACTCACAGGTTGTACGTAACAGTTTGTACTACCAGGGTGTACTCCCACAAGGGTACTGAACAGGTTTACTTACAGTGTACTCACAGGTTGTTACTACAGGTATACTTTACAGGTGTAACTCACAAGTGTAAATTACAGGTTTAACTTACAGGGGGTACTCAAACAGGTTGTTACTTTACAGGTGTATTTGTAAGATGAGGTCCCACACATTTACCCTGTAGGCATGAATAAGGAGAGTTCATATATGAAAACGAGTACAGCGTATGTTACTCCACAAGTTTGTTACTGAACAGGTTTTACTTACAGGTGTGTACTACCAAGACTGTACTCACCAAGGGTACTACAGGTGTACTCAAACAGGTATACCACTTGGTGTACTTACAGGTGTACTCACAGGGTGGTACTTACAGGTATGTACTTACCAGTTTGCTTTTTACGTCCAGAAGTTGTTACTTACAGGTATAAAACTCAACAGGGGTAGGCTGGTACTTAAAGGTGTTTACTTCACAGGTTGTACTCAGCGTTTACTTACAGGTGTCTCACAAGGTGTACTCAACAAGGTGTACTCTTAAAGGTGTAATGTAGGATGATGTCCACATTTACCTGTAGCCATGAAAATAAAAAAGAGTTCATATTGAAAACAACGCAATTTCATACTTATGAAACGAGTACAGGTGTCACTCAACAAGGTGTAGTCAACAGGTTTGTAACTTACAGTTGTAACTCAACAAGGTTTTTATTTATCTGTACTCAACAAGGGTTACTTACAGTTGTATGTATCACAGGTGTACCTACAGGTGTACTCAACAGGTGTAACTCACAGGGTGATTGTACTACAGGTGTACTCAACAGGTTGTATTTACAGGTGTTACTCACAAGTGTACTTACAAATTGTACTACAGGTGTAACTCACAGGTTTTTTACTGTAGGTTGAAATCCTGCACAGGTGTATCATGGCATAAGTCGGTGAAATCCTTCACCAGGTTTGTATTCCCTGCACCCCAGGATGTATCCTTGAATGAGGTTTAATCCTGCATAGGTGTTAATTCCTGCATTTAAGGTGGTATCCCCTGCTAGGTTGTATTCATTTGCATAGGGTATCCTTGAATTAGGTGTCACTGTATCCCTGCGTAGGTGTCTCCTCATAGGTGTATCCTGCCACAGGTGTATCCTTGCATATAGGTGAATCCTGCACAGGTGTATCCTGACAGGGTGTATCCTGCATAGGTGGATCCCTGCGTAGGGTATCCTGCACAGGTGTATCCTGCCTAGGTTTGTATCCCCTGCGGTAGGTGTATCCTCCATTAGGTGAATCCTGCACCGGTGTGTTGCTTATTCCTGCATAGGGTGAATTCACTGACAGGTGTAAGTCCTGACATAGCGTGAAATCCTGCACAGGGTATCCTGCACAGGTGGTATTCTTGGCGCATAGGTGTACCTGGCAATAGGGGTAATCCCTGCGGAGGTGTAAAATTTTTTTTCCTTGCATAGGTTGTATTTCCTGCATAGGTGAATCCTGTGCACAGGTTGTATTCTTTGATAGTATCCTGACATTAGGGTGATCCCTGCGTAGGTGGATCCTGCATAGGTGTATCCTGCATAGGTGTATCCTGCACAGGTGAATCCTGCACAGGTGTATCCTGCATAGGTGAATCCTGCACAGGTGTATCCTGCACAGGTGTATCCTGCATAGGTGTATCCTGCGTAGGTGTATCCCTGCACAGGTGTATCCTGCATAGGTGTATCCTGCATAGGTGAATCCTGCACAGGTGTATCCTGCATAGGTGTATCCTGCATAGGTGTATCCTGGCTTTTATTATGATGGACTAAAGGCATATTGCATTTTTATTTGTTCAACCAGTGGTTCTATTTGAAGTTGGATTTGTTCCCTTTTTTTCTATTGGATGTGTGCTCGCACGTTGGAGTATCCGTGTCTCAAGACCAGGGCCGGCGCTGAGGCTCTGCCGCCAAGGGGCCCACTGACACCTGGAGCCGACCCTGCGCAAGACACACACCGGAGAAATTACGAGCAGTTCTCAGGTGAGCTGACGATTTCACTATTTTCTAATAGCTGTTGTAGATCCCTCACCTCACCAGTAGAGGGCGCTGTGACACCTTCTTTCCAGCTCCAGCTTTTATCATATCCTATTGTACTTTTTCATGCTTTTTTGTGTTACTCCATCATGTAATATGTTATTTCACCCAACTTTCTTAATCCTCACCTGTGTATATTGCTTTTGAGCAATCGATTGTAAGCCCTACTATCAAAATCCATCCTGATAAACCAGGGACATTACTCCAAGACGGTGGAGATCTTCTTATATTTGTCATCCATTGGCTCCTTGCTTCTAAAATCAACTCCAGTCTGGGGGGATTTGACCCTCAGTGCTGTATCTTCACGGGCTGAAGTGAAGGAAGATCCCGACAGTTTATTCAATGAGTATATAAACACGATACATACACATAGCACATAGACTACAAGCCTTACTCATGGTCTTGAAGCTGTAGCTTCACAGGCTGTTACACTGTCTCCCCTCACCCTTGTTACCACTGCCCCCCCATGAACCAATAGGACAAGTGCATAAAAGAAACTTTGTGATATATCTTATGAAAGGAATGTGCCTCTTTCTCCAACTATCAGGCTCTCTTCCTCCTCCCCCTCACTCTTCACTGACATTTACTCTTAAAGCTCCGCCTCAGACTCCAGCTCACAGAGGGATCATATTACATGCCAAATACAGTCTGAGGAGAGGGATCAAGGGCAGAATAGGAGAGAAGCAGACACCGGAGAGTAGGCATCAGGTGCAGCAGCTAGTAGTGAGTGTTTTAGAGTCACATCATTTCAGGTCAGTTCTTCTCAATAATGTTCTATATTATCCTGATGAAGCTTCTGAGAGACAGAGAATAGAGACACAAGGACTGACATTGACTGCTGCAGCCACTGATATGTTTACAAGTCAGTTCCTTACTATAATATCCTACAGTATATGATCTTGCTGATGCTTTTGAATGTAAGAGAGAGATACAGACACATCACATGCTTCTCCTGAAGCTAATAGTAAGTTTTTTTTATCTCACCCAAAGTGCTTAATTTCCATCATTACATGTCAGTTCTTCTGTATAAAGTACTACATGATTCTGCTAATGCTTCTAATAAAGAGACAGGGGCTGCTGCAGCTTACAGTAAGTTTCTATCTCACCTCAAGTGCTTTATTCCATTATTACAGGTCAGTTGTTCTCCATAATGTCCTATATGATTCTGCTGATGCTTCTGGGCAAGGAGAAAGGCATAGGCCTTTAAGTTTCTATCTAACCCTAAGTGCTTTATTCTCATTACTACAGGGCCAGTGATAAAGTACTTAGGGTTAGATAGAAACTTAAAATTAGCTGCAGCAGCCTATGCCTTTCTCCTTGCCCAGAAGCATCAGCAGAATCATAAAGGACATTATAGAGAACAACTGACCTGTAATAATGGAATAAAGCACTTGGGGTGAGATAGAAACTTACTATTAGCTGCAGTAGAAGCATAATTAGGATCATATAGTACATTATCGATATCAATGGACCTGTATTAATGAGAATATCGATAATGTACTATATGATCCCGATGATGCTTCTGCTACAGCTAATATTAAGTTTCTATCTAACCCCAAGTCCTATGTTCCCATGATAACAGGTCAATTGTTCCCTACAACGTCCTACAGTAAATGATTCTGCTAAAGCTTCTGAATGGGAGAGAGAAACAGGCACAAACAGTCTGCTGAAACAAAATGTAAGTTTCTATCTCACCCCAAGTGCTTTATTCCCATAATTACAAGTCACTTTTTCTCTAAGATGCCCTGCACGACCCTGTTGATGCTTCTGAGTGAGAGAGCAAAGACACAGGGATAGACAGAGGCTGCTGCAGCTAATAGTAGACTGCTATGTCACCCCAAGTGCTTTATTCCCATGATAACAGGTCAATTCTTTGCTATAATATCTTTTATGATCCTGCTTATGCTTCAGTGTGAAAGATCTATTGAGCAGTTTCTTTTCTACTTTATGTGTGCAGTATATGGGAGGCATCATAACAGCTAGTCTGTAGCCACCAGCTTGGAGATACACAAAGGTCCACATGGTGGCTCTGGTGGCTTTTATTATGTGGCTGGGTGGGGAGCATCCTGTCAATCTGCACACTTAAGTAGGATCCGACAAAGGTGTAACCTGAAGTTTCTGAATCCCAATGTAAATTCTGTAAGAGGACCCCCATCGACCAGTGCCTTCTGATGTAGTAGGGGTCTATGGGCCCCCTTGACCCTTAGGATCCGCCCCCTACACTGCAACCATACAATTAGGACTGTATTTTGGGGAAGAAAAGGATGAAGGAAGACAAGGATATCGGGGTGAATGATGCTTGTATTTCCATTTAATATAACAATAAAAGCAAAACATCAGTTTACCAAAAAAAAGACTGGATTTTATTTCTCAATTCCATCTTCTAGTCGCAAACCTCGCTGTGAATCCTCGGAGAAACCACCGGCTCGTGTTAGGATAAGTTTACTCTATATACAGAAATAGGTCTATTTATATCAAAGTACACTTGTTTTATATAGAACGTAGCAGCATATCAAATATGGATCAGATCCCGCTCAACGCAACAACCGGGTCACTTACTTCAGGACATCTCAAGAGTTCTGCATTATCTAAAGGGCATTTGGTGTTTACGGAGAAGGGGGGGGCACAAACTTATTTCTTCACATTAATTGTGTAGCAACCCCTTTACATCTACAGATTCCATGATAAATGTGTTACTAGAGTCACCACTAGGGGGAGCTCATGTTAAAACAGTAGATATTACATTGATTTAAAGGACATCTACCACCAGGATGAAGGATTGTACACCAAGCACACTGACATACTTGTGTGCGCCCCCTCTGGCAGGATCTGTTCCTATTTTAGCTTCGTATGCCCTTATTTTACAAAAAAATAGGCTTTAAAAACTATGCAAATCTGCGCTCCAGAGCTGTTGTCATCTGTTTTCGTAAAAACAAGGGCATAAGATGCTAAAAGGAGAGTGTTACACACTAGCATGTAAGAGTGATTGGTTTACAATCCTTCATCCTGGTGGTAGATGTCCTATAATGTTATGGACTTTTTTGGATTAATGCTAAATAATGAAGTAATGGGGATCCCAGCTGTCTTAAAGGGGATGTCCAGGATTTGGAAAAACCTCCAACTGATGTCTTCTTACCAGAGTAATGAGCTCCCGAAATCCAGTAGAGGGCAACCCAATTTTGGGGCTACAATTATCTATTTCTTAGAGCGTGGGCCCCAAAATAATTTTATCTGGTGGGCTTAAGTAACCCAAATCTGGTGCTGTTCACACCTGACCATGGGTAGTGCATAGTATTGCAACTTAGCTCCTTTTCATTTCCATACAGATGAGTTGCAATAAGGCCACAAACCATTGGTCAGACGTGGCACTGTTTTTTTGGAAGGAAGCAGCCATATTTTACGATCCCTGGTGACGTTATGATTCCCCGTCCTGTGGACTGCAGATAACATTCCGATTATTGGAAATATTACCTTTAGTTGCAGTAGATTTACCTCTACTAATCCTGTGTACAGAGTATAATACACTTCCATCCAGCTCCCCCTAGTGGTGACTCTGGCCAAACAGGATTGTAATCATTTACATCTAAGGCTATGAAAGAGATCTGGTGCAACATCCAGTCAATTGCCCCCCCCCCCCCCCCCCCCCCCACCAACTTGTATAGACACCGGATGTCCTGTGGTCAAGAAGAACCAGCGATACATAAAATATACACGTGAAAGTGTCCCATTACGCACGGCATCGTGTTCAAAGTGGAACATTCAACAGTAAATTGGGTGATATCATAACACATCTCTTCACCAGTAAATCACTGACAACAGTTCATACGGCATAAACTACGAAATAAAATAACGCAAAATAGGTTTTTTTTTTCCTTTTTCACCTATATATATTTTTTCTCTCATAGACGCTCTCAGCACATTTTTTTTTTCTTATTATTTTTTAGTTTTTCTCCATATAAAATTATATATATACAATTATTTGCCTATTTATATATCTCTCTGAAATCTGTGCATGCACACACAGGCAGCTGGTCACATGCACACGCGTGCACAGTTTACACGCACACACGCATCGTCGCACGCGTCACACATACACGGGTTTATTGCAGACTCCCTCGTTGTTCTGTATCATGTGCAGGAGGACACAGCCATGGGGTAAAGATGATGCCGGTTAGTGGGGATCGGGCTAGCTGGTGATTGGTGGTGGCAGGGTCAGGTGACATCTCTAGGGGAGCGTTACAGGTTGGGTAATTATCTTGTAGCAAATACAGTAGGGCCTGAGTTATGTCTAATTTATGTCTAAATTTCATATCCGTGCTCTTTCATGTTGCATTCTAAAATAAGAAAAATTTCTCAAATTCTAGAAAAAAAACCAACCAAATTCTTTTTACTCAATATGATTTATAAATAGATTTTATGTAACATGTAATACTTTTTTTCATATCTGCTAGAGTTTTTCCAGTGCAAATCAATTCATTTGGCTGATACATCTACTAAGGGGTTGGCAAAAAAAGAAAAGCAGGGGCGTGGCTAGGGAAGGATTGGCCGATACATCTACTCAGGGGTTGGGAAAAAGAAAGGCATGGGCGTGTCTAGGGAAGGATTGGCCTAAACATCTACTCAGTGGTTGGGAAAAAGAAAGGCTGGGGCGTGTCTAGGGAAGGATTGGCCGATACATCTACTCAGTGGTTGGGAAAAAGAAAGGCAGGGGTGTGTCCAAGGAAGGATTGGCCTACATGTACTCAGTGGTTGGGAAAAAGAAAGGCAGGGGTGTGTCCAAGGAAGGATTGGCCTACATGTACTCTGTTGTTGGAAAAAGAAGCAGGGGTTGTGTCAAGGAGGATTGGCCTACATGTACTCAGGGGTTGGGAAAAAGAAAAGCAGCGGCATGGCTAAGGAAGTTTTGGCTGATACATCTACTCTGGGGTTGGGAAAAAGAAAGGCAGGGGGGGTATGTCTAGGGAAGGATTGGCCGATACACTCCTCATTTTTTTGGGAAAAGAAGGCGGCGTGTCCTAGGAAGATGTCCGTATCCATCTACTCAGTGGTTGGGAAAAAGAAAGGCAGGGGCGTGTCTAGGGAAGGATTGGCCGATACATCTACTCAGTGTTTGGGAAAAAGAAAGGCAGGGGTGTGTCTAGGGAAGGATTGGCCGATACATCTACTCAGGGGTTGGGAAAAAGGAAGGCAGGGGTGTGTCCAAGGAAGGATTGGCCGATACATCTACTCAGTGGTTGGGAAAAAGAAAGCCGGAGGTGTGGCTATTGTACTCGGACTGTAATTGGCTGTGAGTTATTTATAATTTATAAGATAAGTATGACATTGATATAAACCAGAAAAGCTTGGATGCTACACGTTATGAGAGATAAGTCTGAATTAAATCTCCACAGAATTTACCATCAGTTTTTCTCTCCACATTTTTTTCAAAAAGGAACATCCTGAAGGCCGAACCTGAAGGCAATTGAGATGACTATTTTCTTTTTAAAAACTTACAATCAAAATTTTAATATTTTGTCTTTTTTTTTTTTAGGAAAAATGCTAAAAATTAAATAAGAAAAATAAAACTTTACAGTAATCATGTCATGGGTAGACAATGGTATGCAACACCAGAAACTAAAGGGGTGACTACAGAGGAATGACCCCTTCTTAAATAAGGGTTAGACAAGGGGGTCTGCTATTGTTTCTCAAAAACAGCGCCACTATTGTGCACAGGCTATCTCTGGCTTTGTAACTTAGTTTTATTGAAGTCAATTTTGCAAACTTAGACACAATCTATTGGCAAAAAGTGGCAATGTTTTTGAAAAAGAATCTTTTTTCTCAATCTAATAAACCCCTTTAAGTTTCCCGTTGGCTTTAGCTGTGGCAAAAAACTGGTCACACATGAGTTTGGGCTTTTTCATACCCAGAAGTGACAAGTATCAACTTGTTTAAGAGTAGATTTAAAAATAAAAATCTAGGGCTTGTTTCTGCTTCCTCTACAACAATATATGATGGTTTGACATGTACTTAAAGGAGAACCCCAATCAACATTGAACTTTAGCCATGACATAATGATCATAAATCTGTCTCAGGAAATTACTGTTACAATACTGTAGCAGGTCATAGCTACAAGACACTTTTGCTTCCAGTGTCTTGGGCTCCACCTCTGCTTATTAACAACTCATTTCCTGCATTAGACTCCACCCCTGCTTATTAACAACTGATTTCCTGTCTTAGACTACACCCCTGCTTATTAACAACTCGCTTCCTGCATCAGACTCCACCCCAGCTTATTAAAAACTCATTTCCTGCCTTAGACTACACCCCTGCTTATTAACAACTCACTTCCTGCATCAGACTCCACCCCTGCTTAAGCCTTTCCCTACATTATTCGGTAAGTATGTATAATCATGTGACATCTAAGCTCCAGATACAGTAGTATCCACTACTGCTCATGCCTTTACTTCTATTAATTGGTAGGTACTTAAAATCATGTGCCATCTAAGCTCCGCCCACAACAATAAAGATTTAAATTCTGACTTTTTATAACTTTAAAGTAGAAATAAGATTTTAAAATTGTAGCAACTTACAGTTTATTTAAAAATCATCTTGAAGTCCCTTTATCAGACTCCCCCCCTGCTTATAAACATCTCACTTCCTGCTTTAGACTCCACCCCTGCTTATTACTTTCCCTACATTATTTGGTAGGCATGTATAGCCATGTGACATCTAAGCTCCACCTACAGTAGTAAACATTTAGATACTGGAATTTAGACATTCAAAGTAAGAATTTGTAAGTCTTCACCCCTGCTAATGCCATTCTTTTATTTTTGTTACAAGGGTATTAGTTAGTAGGTGCACAAAATCTTACACTTAAGCTGAACCCACAATATATTTATATTGGTAATTTCCCCACTGTGGGACTAATAATGGATTATCTTATCTTATTTAGAACATCATAGGGGACACTATCTTTACTGGAGCAATATGGTTCCTACATTGTAACAGCTCATAATCCCTTGACACAAACTACCAGGCACATCCTGCAATAAACTCCTCCCCTGCTTATATGATTCTCCTTCCCCTACACAATTTTTTTCCCCGTGCGCAAATAATCATGTAAAATATAAGCTCCACCCATGACAATAACAACATTATTCTATATTGTATCAGCTCATGACTCCATGGCACAAATCATCCTGCCCCCGACTCCACCCCTGCTTATTACATTCTACATGGGTAGAAGGGTAACATAAGCTCCACCTACAAAATATATAAGTTACTGCATTTCCAGATGCAGTACGGTTTCCAAAATGTAACAAGTCCTGGCTCCATGACACAAACCTTCCTGCCCTAGACTCCACCCTCTTTCCCTACAAATGCATTGGTTCATAAGCTCCACCCACTACAGAAAACAACAAGAAAATGAGCAAAGGAATAAATATTTAAGAAATTCCATTCTAGGAATTTCTTATTCTACTATGACAGGGTATCCTGAGTGGCAGGGTGATGAGTGGAGTTCCCCTTTAAGTCAGTTAGTAGTATGGATACTATGCGTGTGACCAGCTTTGGTTGCCTCATTGCTGGGGTATAAGACACAATATGGTAATGTACTGTCGCACATCTCCCTGACCATCTACCTGAAGAGCTCGGCGCGTTGTCTATCCCTTCGTCTTCGAGGACACTCCTGATGCTGGGTTAGTAAACAAGAACACTCACAAGTCATTGCAGCATTTTTATGGAGTAAAATCTAGCGCGCTAAAATCTACCCACTGTGAACTGTGCATTATTACCCAGGCGGCACGTGCTAGCGATGTGTGCGGAGGCTCAGCTTCTATCCTGTAGATTACTGTACTAGTGGTGCTGCCGCTAACCCCCTGAAGAAGAGGCAAGAGGCAATGTATTCCTGAAGGTGTACAGCACTTTTCTTTGGTTTTATCCCTGGGATTTGTACCGGAATAGGTCTCTGCGGGTAGCAGGACTCGATGGGGGTGGGAGAGTCTTTCCAGTCTATATGTTGTCTCGAAAAAAAGAGTGGACATCTTCTGCTAAACCCAAGTGAGACTATCAGTATCTTTGTTGGGTTCTGGGCTCCCCTATCATTGGTCTGATAGAGGTCCACATTAATATGTAATTATTAATTATAACAATATTTCTACATTAAACATGAATAGTCCAGATACCTGGTGCTGTCTCTGTTCTGCCCCAGGTTCCCACTGTTACCTATATCACCCTCCTACATGACTCCTGACTTCTGAAAGGGGGCGTGTCCTTGACTTACCAGCAGCTTCACTGCGCTAGTCAGCAACCATTGATTGATAGACCCTAAAAATGAAGAAAAACATTTGGAGTAAAACAAAGGGGACCGTGTATGTTTCATGCTTAATGCATGGTCAAATTTAGATGTGGGGAATAGAGGGGTATAAAATTATTTCTCTGCTTTGTAAAAATTCCTCCTCTCTATTATGTGATCTGTGACGATCAGTTGTGATCTCTACAGCACACCCAGAGGCAGAATGGGGAATTACACTAAACCCATTCACCTCAAAGGACTGCTATGTCATGGGGCACTGGACAGGTCCTCCAGAACAAGAGCTCTTTGTATCTGGAGCCTCATAAGATTGCCTTCTGAACACAGGACCCCCCTCTATAATCTCATAACTTTCTTATGGGTTTTCTAAAGTGAACAACCAGTTTAATACGACAAAATCTCCCCTTTTGACTTCAAAAAGAAAGAATCTGTCAAGTGTGTCTGTGAGACACTCTACAAAGTTGCACATTTGCCAAAAGGTTCCTCCACAGATTACGTCTTTGAAGGCAGTGGCACTCCTCCGAAATTCGGGGTACCTGGCAGACTTCTCCTGACCTATGGCGACCCTAGGGTAGACCTACACAGACCGACCCTCATGGTGACGACACACGGACTGTTACATGACCTCAGGAAAGATTTCATTAGTGCACATTTGCAAAAATATTGTAATACCCTAGGAAAAAAATAAAAATGTACTCCCATCCCTGGAAAGATTTTGGGATAATTCACAGTAAACAGTGCCTAGAATGGTGGGAAGTATATTAAAGATAGCTAGATTTCACTGCACAGCAGAACTTCCATTGCTAGCCAATATGGCTAAATGATCCGAGTCACTTTGACCTTTCTTTCCGCGAGTCCTAAAGGAATAAGGACTGGTAACAGTCACAACACTTCACTCCCCCTACGACTGCCCGGCGGTGCATTATAACAATATAATAGACCTTTGGGACCGGCAGTCAGAGGGAGGTGAAGGCGTAAGGGGAAAAAAAACAGACATATAGCATCGTTGGCAGCATAACAAACTGTATACCATCTGCAGTTAGATTACAGCAAGCACCTTCTTTCGAGTCCTTCAGGGTTGTCTTCTTCTGTGAAGGTGTAGTCAATGGTCCCCTTAGACTCTGTTAGGCCTGTTCCTGATACCATGGGCTGGAGTAGGTAGCACATGCACAGTGAGTAACTAGCTGTGTACACCCAACAGTCTACTGTCCTTATATTTCTGTGGACTCTATCCTCTCCAACCTTGATGGCGTCCAGGGCTTCATGTCCTCTGCTGGCGGCGTGGTCGCCTTGGTGGATAAATCGGCTTCATGTCCTCTGCTGGCGGCGTGGTCGCCTTGGTGGATAAATCACTTATCTTCTGCTCCAGCTGTTGATTTTTTTGATACATCTCCACGTAGTTGAGCTGAAGCTGCTTCTGGTACTTGATGACCTTTTCCTTCTCTTCTTGCCAACAGTGTGAGGACATACCGCAAGTGCACTTGGAGAAGCTACTATGGATTATTTATTTCACAGGATGTGATATTTTCTATATTTCACAGTCCTGCTGCTAACAAGATACAGTTATGATTACACACATCTCCAGGGACAATACCTGATACTGTCTAAGGACAGCACAGAGCACAACAGTGTGAGGACATACCGCAAGTGCACTTGGAGAAGCTACAATAGTGGAATTTAAATCCACAACCCACAGTCCTGCTGCTACTAACAACATAAACAAAGGTATGATTAGATATTTCTCCAGGATCAATACCTAATTCTGTCTGAAGAGAGCACAGAGCACAGCAGTGTGAGGAGAACCCCCCAATGCACTTAGAGAAGCGACTATCATGTCAGTCCTGCTGCTAACAACAATAAAACACAAAGGCAGTATTACACTTCTCTCCAGGGATAATACCTAACACTGTATGAAGAGAGCACAGAGCACAGCAGTGTGAGGGCACATCCCCAGTGCACCTGAAGAAGCTACAGTCCTGGAATATAAATCCATATTTCACAGTCCTGCTGCTAATAACAATATAAACCAAGGTCTGATTACACAGATCTCCAGGGATAATACCTGGTAGTGTCTGAAGAGAGCACAGAGCACAGCAGTGTGAGGACACACCCAGTGTATGATTACACAGATCTCCAGGGATAATACCTGGTAGTGTCTGAAGAGAGCACAGAGCACAGCAGTGTGAGGACACGCCCAGTGTATGATTACACAGATCTCCAGGGATAATACCTGGTAGTGTCTGAAGAGATAGTGCTATACAGTGCCCAAATAATAGCTACATACAGTCCCCTAATAATAGTGCTATACAGTGCCCAAATAATAGCTACATACAGCCCCCTAATAATAATGCTATACAGTGCCCAAATAATAGCTACATACAGCCCCCTAATAATAGTGCTATACAGTGCCCAAATAATAGCTACATACAGCCCCCTAATAATAGTGCTATACAGTGCCCAAATAATAGCTACATACAGTCCCCTAATAATAGTGCTATACATTGCCCAAATAATAGCTACATACAGTACCCTTATAATAGTGCTATACAGTGTCCAACTAATAGCCACATACAGTCCCCTAATAATAGTGCTATACAGTGTCCAAATAATAGCTACATACAGTCCCCTAATAATAGTGCTATACAGTGCCCAGATAATAGCTACATACAGCCCCCTAATAATAGTGCTATACACTGCCCAAATAATAGCTACATACAGCCCCCTAATAATAGGGCTATACACTGCCCAAATAATAGCTACATACAGTCCCCTAATAATAGTGCCATACAGTGCCCAAATAATAGCTACATACAGTCCCCTAATAATAGTGC
>WNYA01001451.1:52099-71879 GCA_019512145.1 Engystomops pustulosus
TGCCCAAATAATAGCTACATACAGTCCCCTAATAATAGTGCTATACAATCCACAAATAATAGCTACATACAGTCCCAAAATAATAGCTATACAGTGCCCAAACAATAGTGCTATACACTGCCCAAATAATAGCTACATACAGTTCCCTAATAATAGCTACATACAGTTCCCTAATAATAGCTACATGCAGTCCCATAATAGTGCTGTACAATGCCCAAATAATAGCTACATACAGTCCCTAATAGTGCTATACAGTGCCCAAATAATAGTGCTATACAGTGTCCAAATAATAGCTACATACAGTCCCTAATAGTGCTATACAGTGTCCAAATAATAGTGCTATACAGTGTCCAAATAATAGTGCTATACAGTGCCTAAATAATATCCACATACAGTCCCAAAATAATAATGCTATCCAGTGCCCAAATAATAGCTATATAAAGTGCCTAAATCATATCCACATACAGTCCCCAAATAATAGTGCTACACAGTACCTAAATTATAGTGCTATACAGTCCCCAAATCAAAAAGCAATAAAGTGCCCATGTAAAAGATACCACCCCCTTATATTACTGCTATACAGTGCTTACATGATGATGAAAGTAAAATTCATTAGTTTCCAATTTCAAAATCAAAATCATACCATCAATGCTCAAACTGCAGCACATAGCCGAAATAATAGTATCCCAAGTTATCAAAATATAATAATTATGCTGTAGACTGACTATACATTTCCCAATTACAGTGTCCATATAGTAATATCATAGCGTAGTCTAATAATACTGCCACACAAAACAGAAATAATGCTCCGCTATGGTGTGTATATAATTATGCTATAGAGCAACTACATATTACACCTGTACAGTCTCCGATATACTAAGCATACTGCCACCAAGCACTAATAATGTTACCACAGGCTGTCCGAAAGATACCGTAATATGTATACACATATAATAGTACTATATAGTGTCCTGCTAAAAGTGCTGCTAAAAGGAGTATATACATAATACATAAGGTTATAATTCTACCGTACATTGTCCACAGAATATACTCCAGAATGACCACATACACTGCACAAATAATAGTCCTATACAGGGGCAAATAATACCGCCCTATGGTGTATAACTAAGTATTATCAATTATGTCATAAGACAGGAATACCTAACACGGTACTGATCAATGGAGGTCCAAAACTCAGGGACCCCACCTTAACTCTGCCACAAGGGGGAGCCACCTGAAGATTAATTTTTTTTGGTGGGGGGGATTCTGTCACTTTGTTTGCTGTTATAATTTTTTGAAATATTTCTTATTGATCTGACTATACCTAGAACTTACCACAGCTGATGGTTTGCTACAATCCAGTCTAGATCACCTGTACTGATACATTGTAACAAATAGTGAGCGCAGGACAGGTCTTTCCTACCTGTCAGTGAATGGCAGCTGGAGTGGACCGCTGCAGGTTCTGGTCTGTAGAGTGTGATCACTGGACCTTCCAGTCACTGACACAAGGCCTCAACATTGCACCTGGATTTATGGCTCATTACATGGACTCACTTCAATCCCCACAAGAGACTAACTCCAGACCCCTGCCATCCTAGCCCCCCACCCCCTGCCCATCACCCTTCTCTGTGTAACATAACCTCTAGTTTTATTGCCCCAGCTTATCTTAATTGAGTCTCACCATATGTACTAATTATCTTGTTGTAACATCCCTCAAATGTTGTGTTTTTCTCTCAGTGCTTCATTTGTATCCATGTCTGAAGAAGGGGCCTGTGTGCCCTGAAAGCTTGCACCAAATATAATTTTTCTGGTTAGCCAATAAAGGTATCATTCCTTAAGCACCTTTGTAGTTTTTACACAAAAGTATTTACATCAGATTTTTGATCACTGGACCTGCACATATTCCTATGACTGCTCATACACATACCAGGGATTCCTGGTGCCTCTGCGGGGTCACGTGTCTGGCACAGCTCAGAGGAATGGAGTAAGATAAAGGGGGCTCACAGGGAAGGGGTGAAGAACCTGCGCTCAGTCATACATTATATATAAAGAGTCTATCATTCCCACAGAGCTGTGCCTGCAGTTCTACCACATGGCCACTACACTATGGGTGGCGCTGTCTGCTGTTGGCTCCATCCACTGCACTCAGCTCACTGGTGGGGTGCTGGCTGTCACTACCCCACCAATCAACTATTAATCACCAAAACCCCTTTAAATTATGAGGGCTGGACTCCTTTAAGGTGTCCTGTAATTCTATGTAGATGGGAGAGTAATGGCAACTCACACTGAGCCATAGACAGCGGAGACCCCACTCACACATATTAGAGTGGTGGCACACGTGGTGTTTTGAACCCGTTTTTAGTCCGATTTTAGTCATGCGTATTCAGTTCGTTAAAAAAAACGCATTCTATATTGAAAACGCAGCCATTTTGTCAGTTTTTAATTGGGATAATTGGTAAAACCTGTCAAAAACGGATGTGTTTTCAAAAAACGCATGCTTTTTTTTTACGGACTGCTTAAAAATGGACCAAAAAAACGGTTTCAAAACACCATGTGTCTCATCACCCTTAGGGTGAAGACACACGTGGCGTTTTTAGGCCGTTTTTGGTTAGTGCGTTTTCAAATCGTAAAAAACGCATGTGTTTTTGACAGGTTTGACCAATTATCTTAATTCAAACTGATCAAAAACGCATGCTTTTTTTAACGATCTGAAAACGCACTAACTAAAAACGGCCTAAAAACGCCATGTGTGTCTTCACCCTTAGGGGTGTTTTTGGGTCGTTTTTAGTTAGTGCTGGGGGGGTGGGGTGGCGCTGAGGGGTGACTCACAGCAGTCAGGACTCCTATGTCATTAATCTGAATGTTAACCCCTTTACAACCAGACACAACTGCATCTGCAAATCTCAACACAATTGTCAGAAACAAATAACAGCCACAGCACAAATGTGAACACAGCCTTATCCTTAAAGGGATAGTTTGACTTTAAAAAACTTTTGATCCCTCATTCAATTTATGGGGGGCTACTTATCCAAGGAAAGGGGTGACCTCACTTGTTTTGGTGGCTGGACATGTGGTCAATGGTCATGACAATGAAAAGTGACACTTAGGCCTTAAACACCAGAAACCAGAGAAATCTGCTCGGACTGGGGGGTTTCTATAAAGATTATGGGGCAAATTTACTTACCCGGTCCAGTCGCGATCCCGCGGTGCGTTGTCCGACGAGGATTCGGAGCTGCCGCGATTCAGTAAGATCGTGCGTCCGAGTTCCTGCATGTGTCGCTTCTGCGCCGAGGTCCGTCGGAGTTCACCTTCTTCTTCCTGGTGCATGTAAGTGCTTGATCTTGCGACACATTTCCTTTTTTAAATTGTCTGAATCCGTTGGGTTGTCCATCGGCCACCCCCTGATTTCTGCCGCATGCAAGCTAGCGCGGATGTGTCACAATCCGATCGCGTGCGCCCAAAACCCGGGGCAATTCAGGGCAAAAGAGTAATATTTGGGAAACCCGACGAAAGTGTGCCGTTCGGACCCTTAGTATATATGCCCTATGGGGCTCATTTACTAAGGGTCCGTCGGGCGCATTTTAGTCGGGTTTCCCGACGATTTCCGTTTTGCACCGAATTGCCCCGAATTTGGCTCACTCAATCGGATTTTGGCGCATTGGCGCCGGCTTGCACGTGACAGAGATCGGGGGGCGGGCTGTCGACAAACCCGATAGATTCGGACAAACTGCAGAATTTAAAAAAGGAAATGTGTCGCAAGATCAAGCACTCACATGCACCAGGAAGAAGAAGGTGAACTCCGGCGGACCTCGGCCCAGAAGCTACACATTGCAGGATATTGAGCGCACGATCTTAGTGGATCGGGCCGGACCCGAATCCTCGTCGGACAACGCACTGGGATTGAGATGGGACCGGGTAAGTAAATCTGACTCTATTCTTAAGGCTCTTGTGACTTTAAGCCGGCACTGGAATCATGAGACCTCCAGAGAGGGGAATATATGTTTGTTTTCCTTTCCTTTTCCAGTTGCTCATTGACAGTTTCTTTGTGATGATGGAAAAACCTCTTTATGTTCCAAATGGAAGACGTTGTCAGTAGGGGAGGGGCTGTGCACCAGAACATGTGCACCTCTTCCTCCACCAGACCTGTCCAATTAGATTTAGGTTTCTAAGGCTGAATTGGTTACATCCAAATATCAGAAAAACATAATATTAAAAAGTTATGTTCCAGTAATTCGGTTTTACTCTCTCGCTGCTGTACTGCTAAAGCATGCCCACGCCTCCGTCAGTAAAAATAAGTCTGGCAAAACTTGTACTTTATGCAAAATCTGTTTTTCTGTTTCTGGGGTTCTGGGATACATAGATCTGGATGTGGGTGGGTTATGTCATGCTTCATACTTGCCATCTCCAGGATGTTCCCTGAAAACTGGGAGAGCTCCCACAGTCCTGGGAAACCCTGGTACCCCCCCCCCCCCACCCTTCTTTTGGGACCTTTGAAACTATTTTTGACAATGCATCTTAAAAAATGCCGAACAAAAATAACTTTGATTATCCCTTCTCTACGTTTACAGGGCTAAGGAAGACTTATGCTAAGCTCCCAACCGTCCCGATTTTGACGGGACTTTCCCGTTTTTCGTACCCCTGCCCCGCATCACGGGCAGCTATGAGATTGTCACGGATTCTCCCCCCAGGTCCCGCTGTGTCCCGGCGCTGTGTCCCCATAGTAAATACTTTGAAAGCCTGAACTCACAGTACAGAATGGCTTCTACAGACATCGGGAGGGAATCCTTTTCAGAGAAGTGTCGGCTTAGCGCAGAGCAGGGACCACGTCATCAGCTTCAGATCAGCATCTGTCCATATATGGTCACTGCATCTCCTAGGCTTCCCCAGAGCAGACATCGGGCAGGGAATCCTTTTCAGAGAAGTGTCGGCTTAGCGGAGAGAGCAGGGACCACGTCATCAGGTCAGATCAGCATCTGTCCATATATGGTCACTGCATCTCCTAGGGTTCCCCAGAGCAGACATCGGGCAGGGAATCCTTTTCAGAGAAGTGTTGGCTTAGTGGAGAGAGCAGGGACCACGTCATCAGCTTCAGATCAGCATCTGTCCATGGGCCGTTTTTAGTTAGTGCGTTTTCAGATCGTTAAAAACGCATGCGTTTTTGATCAGTTTGAATTAAGATAATTGGTCAAACCTGTTAAAAACGCATGCGTTTTTTAACGCATGCGTTTTTAACGATCTGAAAACGCACTAAAAACGACCCAAAAACGGTCTAAAAACGCCATGTGTGTCTTCACCCTTAGGGAGAGGCTCACTGTTCATTTGCATACTGCAAACACATGCCCCACCCCTTTGCATAAAACACACCCCTTGATTTGAAACACACCCAGTCCTAAATCCCATCGCTCAGACACCAGACCCCCAAGGGTAACAGCAATGAATATACCCACCATAGTTACAATTTGCTACAAAAATAGCGAAAAATAACAACCCCCCCCTCCTCCTGTCCCATAAATCATAAGCAATGATAACCTGCACCTGCTGCCCGGATGGAGGAGATACAAGGAGGACACATTCCTTGCGCAGGATTTGGGGTGGGGGGGCGCTGAGGGGTGACTCACAGTAGACAGGACTCCTATGTCATTAATCTGAATGTTAACCCCTTTACAACCAGAACACAGCTGCATCTGCAAATCTCAACACAATTGTCAGAAACAAATAACAGCCACAACACGAATGTGAACACAGCCTTATCCTTAAAGGGATTGTTTGACTTTAAAAAACTTTTGATCCCTCATTCAATTTATGGGGGGCTACTTATCCAAGGAAAGGGGTGACCTCACTTGTTTTGGTGGTTGGACATGTGGTCAATGGTCATGACAACGAAAAGTGACACTTAGGCCCTAAACACCAGAAACCTGAAAAATCTGCTGGGACTGGGGGGTTTCTATAAATATTATGGGGCACATTTACTTACCCCGTCCAGTCGCGATCCCGTGGTGCGTTGTCTGAAGAGAATTCGGAGCTGCCGCGATTCACTAAGATCGTGCGTCCGAGTTCCTGCATGTGTCGCTTCCCCTGTCAGGTCCGTCGGAGTTCACCTTCTTCTTCCTGGTGCATGTAAGTGCTTGATCTTGCGACACATTTCCTTTTTTAAATTGTCTGAATCTGTTGGGTTGTCCGTCGGCCACCCCCTGATTTCTGTCGCATGCAAGCCGGCGCGGATGCGTCACAATCCGATCGCGTGCGCCAAAAACCCGGGGCAATTCAGGGCAAAAGAGTAATATTTGGGAAACCCGACGAATGTGTGGCGTTCCCCTCTGGGGCTCATTTACTAAGGGTCCGTCAGGCGCATTTTTCGCCAGGTTTCCCGGTGATTTCTGTTTTGTGCCAAATTGCCCCAGGATTTTGGCGCACTCAATCGGATTTTGGTGCATCGGCGCCGGCTTGCAGGCGACAGAGATCAGGGGGCTGGTCGTCGGCAAACCCGATGGATTCGGACAAACCGCAGAATTTAAAAAAGGAAATGTGTTGCAAGATCAAGCACTCACATGCACCAGGAAGAAGAAGGTGAACTCCGGCGGATCTCAGCGCAGAAGCGACACATTGCAGGATATCGAGCGCACGATCTTAGTGAATCGTGCCGGACCCGAATCCTCGTCGGACAACGCACTGGGATTGAGATGGGACCGGGTAAGTAAATCTCACTCTATTCTTAAGGCTCTTGTGACTTTAAGCCGGCACTGGAATCATGAGACCTCCAGAGAGGGGAATATATGTCTGTTTTCCTTTCCTTCTCCAGTTGCTCATTGACAGTTTCTTTGTGATGATGGAAAACCTCTTTATGTTCCATATGGAAGACGTTGTCAGTAGGGGAGGGGCTGTGCACCAGAACATGAGAACCTCTTTCCTCCACCAGAACTGTCCAATTAGATTTAGGTTTCTAAGGCTGAATTGGTTACATCCAAATATCAGAAAAACATAATATTAAAAAGTTATGTTCCAGTAATTCGGTTTTACTCTCTCGCTGCTGTACTGCCAAAACTTGCCCACGCCTCCGTCAGTAAAAATAAGTCTGGCAAAACTTGTACTTTATGCAAAATCTGTTTTTCTGTTTCTGGGGTTCTGTGGGTGGGTTATGTCATGCTTCATACTTGCCATCTCCAGGATGTTCCCTGAAAACTGGGAGAGCTCCCACAGTCCTGGGAAACCCTGGTAACCCCCAACATTCTTTGGAGAGTTTTGAAACTATTTTTGACAATGCATTTTTGACAAGGCTAAGGAAGACTTATGTGTCTCCATGACAAAAGAACACAAATGTATCATGTGACATGTTAAAATCGAACAGGCCAATCCTTTTCCCTAGCATTTTCCTCATGAATCAGTGGAGCTAACATGGACGAATCAGATACACGGATTTATGTAGTCGTAACTATGGGACGCCTATTTTGTAGAATACCTAACAGCTGCATAAAAAAAATTTTTTGTGATCAACACTCAAAATTTAAAAAATTTTGCTTTATTTTTTTTTATATTTATGTAGCAGAGTAATACTTTGAGTACACTTTAACAACCACCAGCTTTATGGGTGCTGATATCACAAAGGAAAATCCTTAAGTTATTCCAGTGTCTATAAACCTATAGAAGAGAATTCTACACTTGATTATGGAGATATTTACGGTTGTTGTTACAGAAGTGACATTTGTTGGCACAGGCCCCATTCATCAGTTGCTATGAGGGGTGGTTTGGAAGATAACATGGCACCCGCAGGAACTGAAGGCCCCACACTTTCCCACACAATTTTTTATCCTAGTCACTGTTTTGGTTCTTGTTCCCATTATGTAATCTTGTATATCACAATACTGTATTATATTACTGTATTATAAATCTATGATGAGTGATTTGACCACTAGGGGCAGTATTTCCCTACAATCTGGTTTCTGTATGAAATATGACAGGGTCACCTCAAAGGTGAAAAAGATAAAAAAAAAAAGTTGTGTATGTCAAATTTTATTTGTAATTGTATTGATTAAATAATTTAATATCGTATTGAAAATAATCCATATGATTGTTAATACTACATTTAAAGGGGGTCTCCCACAAAGTAAAGTTAGGCCGTATCCACTGGAAAGGGCCTAACTTGCTGATCATTGGGGGTCTCAGTGCTGATCACGAAAACATGGATCTCTGGCGTCCTCACCTGTCTTATTAAATGAGACCGCCAAGAGATACTGCTACGTCGTGCAGCCACACCTATATATATCCTGTGAACGAGGACTATTAATAGTGCCCGTCTATACACTCTTTACTTTTTAGACACAATATTATAATTTGATAGACACTGTACATTTTAATTAAAGGGAGCGCTGTATATGTTAGAATTAATTCAGGGGGGGCAATGTCTAAGCTATGTTAGTGAGATAGTGCTGCACACACTATAATCCATATATAAATGTATGGCTCTAATATTTTTAATTTAGCGGGGTGGGTTTTTTGCTAAAAATCAGGGTGCATTGGATTATTAATGACCAGGAGGGTGGGGGGGCATTTTGAGATGAGGTTTGAGCCTGTACAACAGTTACCTGAAACTGCCTATGTGTTATGATAATTTCTCAATGTCTCTGAGTAAAAGGAGATCATCATAATATAGGCCTCTCTGATCGGGGCCCTCCTCTCTGACAGTGGAGAGGATACAATGGTCAGTACTGGGACAGATATGTCAGCCAATGTGGGGCTAAAAAGTGCACTTGAATCTGTGAAGCAGCTCTCCACATGTGCGGGGTGGTAATAAAGGTCATCCTTAGGTCACAATTCTAAATCTTAGAAATTTGATGAAGTGACTGATAAACCTAAAGGGGTTTTCCCAGAACACTAAGTTAGGCCCTATACACGGGATAGGGGCCTAACTTGCTGATCACCCACAAGATCACGAAAACAAGGAGTCGAGGGGTCCCACTTACCTCGTCGGACACCCTCGTCAGATAAGGAGCAGACGGCGCCATGACCGCTCTGCTCCATAATCTCTAGGAGTGACAAAGATCGGGTGAGTGCTGTGCTCAGCAATTTCGTCAGCTCCAAAGGATTAATGGAGTAACAGTCATGCGCGGCGGCTGCTCCATTAGTCCGACGTACCCCTCATTCTCCCGATCTGGGGAGTCTCAGCATTGACACCCTCACTGATCAGCCAGTTAGGCCCTAACCCATGATAGGGCCTAACTCTAGTATTGGGAAAACCCTTCTACCATTGGGGGATGGCCCATTTCCCACTCTTGGTGGGGAGATTAAAAAAGTTCCTATAAATAAGTGAATTAGAAAGAGGGGTATATAAATGGGGGTGCTGCAGGCCAGCAACATAAATGAGTGGGTGGTACGCAATGGGTTTATATAAGGAGAGGCTTCAGAAAAATGGGAAATTTATAATGGGGGGCCAACAAAATAGCGGATATTAAAAGTGTGGGGGATTCTAAAAGGGAGGAATTCCGGGGGGAGCTTAATTGAGGGATTATTTGAAGTAAGGACTACATTGTTTTACATTAAGGCTACATTCACACTACAGTATGGGGGACGTATATACGGCCGACGTATATGCGGGCGATACAGTCCCATACACTTAAGGGCGCGGGCGCCCTACGGGAGCGGGTACGGTGCAGCCCAGGGCACAATAGATCGCTATGGAGAGGGGCGGGGGGATGCGCTCACCTCTCCTTCCTCTCCCGCGCTGCCGTGTGCCCGCCGTGCTACGGTGGCGGGGGCTCATGGCAGTGTAAAGCTGAGGGCGCGTTCACCGTTGCGTTTTGACCTGCGTTTCATTGCGTTTCATTGTGTTTTGTTAAGCAGTGCGTAACATTGCGTTTGCAAACGTAAACGGTAAGTGTAATTAGGCAAATTATCTCACATCAGTGTTGTATATGCGTTCAAACGCAATGAAACGCAACCAAAACGCAACGTGTGAAGCGCCTAAGGGGTATTTAATGAGGAGCGTGGCCAGGGGGTGATTGGGGGTGTGGCTTAGGGGGATCGCCGCGTCACGCTACGCGTGCCGCCATTTTGTCCCTCTTTCCTTTTCCCAAATGTTGGGAGGTATGCTTATGTGTCTCCATGACAACAGAACAACAAATGTATAATGTGACATGTTAAAAATCGAACAGGCCAATCCTTCTTTCCCTAGCATTTTCCATCATGAATCTATGGACAGCTTAACATGGACGGAATCAGACGACACAGATTTATTTGTAGTCTGCAACTATGGAGACGCCTATTTTGTAGAATAACCTAACAGCTGCATACAAAAAAAATTTTTTGGGATCAACACTAAAATTTAAAAAATTTTGCTTTATTTTTTTTTATATTTATTGTAGCAGAGTAATACTTGTGAGTACACTTTAACAACCACCAGCTTTATGAGGTGCTGATATCACAAGAGGAAAATCCCTTAAGTTATATCCAGTGTCTATAAACCTATAGAAGAGAATTTCTACACTTGATTATGGAGATATTTACAGAGTTGTGTTACCAAAGTGACATTTGTTGGGCACAGGCCCCATCTCATCAGTTGCTATGAGGGTGGTTTATGAAGATAACATGGCACCCGCCCAGGAACTGAAAGCCCCACATTTCCCACACAATTTTTTACTCCTATCACAGGTTTTTGGTCTTGTTCCCATTATGTAACTGTATATCACAATACGTGTATATATATGTATTATAATCTATGATGAGTGATTTGACCATAGGGGCCAGTATTTCCCTACAATCTGGTTCTTGATGAAAATGACATGGGTCACCTCAAAGGTGAAAAGATAAAAAAAAAAAGTGTGTATGTCAAATTTTATTGTATTGTATTGATAATAAATTTAATATCGTATTGAAAGAAAAAATCCATATGATGTGTTATACTACATTTAAAGGGGGTCTCACAAAGTAAAAGTTAGGCCGGATCCACTGGAAAGGGCCTAACTGCTGATCCATTGGGGGTCTCAGTGCTGATCACGAAAACATGGATTCTGGCGTCCTCACCTGTCTTATAAATGAGACCGCCAGAGATACTGCTACGTCGTTGCAGCCACACCTATATATATATCACTGGTGAACGAGGAATATTTAAGTGCACGTCCATTACACTCTTATTTAGACAACAATATATAATTTGATAGACACTGTAAATTTTAATTAAAGGGGGGTGCATGTATATGTTAGAATTAATCAGGGGGGGCAATTGTCTAAGCTGGCTTAGAGAGATAGTGCTGCACAAACTATAATCCATATATAAATGTATGGCTTATATTTTAATTTAGCGGGGTGGGTTGTTTTGCTAAAAATCAGGGTGCATTGTGATTATTAATGACCAGGAGGGTGGGGGGGCATTTTGAGATGAGGTTTGAGCCTGTACAACAGTTACCTAGAAAACTGCCTATGTGTTATGATAATTTCTCAATGTCTCTGAGCTAAAAGGAGATCATCATAATATAGGCCTCTCTGATCGGGCACTCCTCTCTGACAGTGGAGAGGATACAATGGTCGAGTACTGGGACAGAATGTCAGCCAATGTTGGGGCTAAAAAGTGCACTTGAATCTGTGAAGCAGCTCTCCACATGTGCGGGGTGGTAATAAAAGGTCATCCTTAGGTCACAATTCTAAATCTTTAGAAATTTGTAGAAGTGACTGATTAAACCTAAAGGGGTTTTCCCAGAAACTAAGTTAGGCCCTATACACGGGATAGGGGGCCTAACTTGTGATCACCCACAAGATCACGAAAACAAGGAGTCGAGGGGTCCCACTTACCTCGTCGGACACCCTCGTCAGACTAAGGAGCAGACGGCGCGCATGACCGCTCTGCTCCATAATCTCTAGGAGCTGACAAAGATCGGGTGGAGTGCTGTGTCAGCAATTTCGTCAGCTCCAAAGAGGATTAATGGAGTAACAGTCATGCGCGGCCGGCTGCTCCATTAGTCCGACGTACCCCTCATTCTCCCGATCTGGGGAGTCTCAGCATTGACACCCTCACTGATCAGCCGTTAGGCCTAACCATGATAGGGCCTAACTCTAGTATTGGGAAAACCCTTCTACCATTGGGGGATGGCCCATTTCCCACTTGGTGGGGATGATTTAAAAAAGTTCTACTTAAATAAGTGAATTAGAAAGAGGGGTATATAAATGGGGGTGCTGCAGGCCGCAACATAAATGAGGGTGGTACGCAATGGGTTTATATAAGGAGAGGCTTCAGAAAAATGGGAAATTTAATGGGGGGCCAACAAAAATAGCGGATATTAAAAGTGTGGGGGATCTAAAAGGGAGGAATTACCGGTGGGAGCTTAAATTGAGGGATTATTGAAGTAAGGACTACATTGTTTTACATTAAGGCTACATTCACACTACAGTATGGGGACGTATATACGGCCGACGTATAGCGGGCGATACAGTCCCCATACACTTAGGGCGCGGGCGCCCTACGGGGCGGGTACGGTGCAGCCCAGGGCACAATAGATGCTATGGAGAGGGGCGGGGGGGAGTGCGCTCACCTTCCTTCCTCTCCCGCGCGCCGTGTGCCCGCCGTGCTACGGTGCGGGGGCTCATGGCAGTGTATGAGCTGAGGGCGCGTTCACCGTTGCGTTTTGACCTGCGTTTCATTGCGTTTCATTGTGTTTTGTTAAGCAGTGCGTAACATTGCGTTTGCAAACGTAAACGGTAATGTAATTAGGCAAATTATCTCACATCAGTGTTGTATATGCGTTCAAACGCAATGAAACGCAACCAAAACGCAACGTGTGAAGCGCCTAAGGGGTATTTAATGAGGAAACTATGGAGACGCCTATTTTGTAGAATAACCTAACAGCTGCATACAAAAAAAAATTTTTTTTGTGATCAACACTAAAATTTTTAAAAAATTTTGCTTTATTTTTTTTATTATATTTATTGTAGCAGAGTAATACTTTGAGTATCACTTTGACAACCCACCCTGCATATTCTGACTTTGATATCACAAGGAAAATCCCTTTAAGTTATATCTCCAGTGTGTATAAACCTATAGAAGAGAATTTCTACACTTGATTATGGAGATATTTACAGAGTTGTGTTACAGAAGTGACATTTGTTGGGCACAGGCCCCATCTCATCAGTTGCTATGAGGAGATAGTGCTGCACACACTATAATCCATATATAAATGTATGGCTCTAATATTTTTAATTTAGCGGGGTGGGTGTTTATGCTAAAATCAGGGTGCATTGTATATATTAATGACCAGGAGGGTTTGGGGGAGGCATTTTTGAGATGAGGTTTGATGCCCTGTACAACAGTTTACCTAGAATCTGCCTTGTGTGTTATGATAATCTTCTCAATGGGGGTCATTTACTAAGGTCCCGATTCACGTTTTCCCGACGTGTTACTCGAATATTTCAGATTGGCGCTGATTTTCCCTGTATTGCCCCGGGATTTTGGCGCACGCCAAACGGATTCGGAAAAACCGCCGCATTTTTAAAAAAAAGTGTCGCGGGACTCACGCTTACCTTCACCAGGAATAGGCTGGTGAACTTCAGTGCATTCTGGCGGGCCTTGTGGTGGACCTGGTGGACATCGGAGGAAATACCTTTGTGAATCCCGGCCGGACCCGAATCCACCGCAGAGAACGCGCTGCTGGATCGCGTATGGACCGGGTAAGTAAATCTGCCCCAATGTCTCTGAGTAAAAGGAGATCATCATAATATAGGCCTCCTTTGATCGGACATGCTGAGTTCACTCCAGCGGTGCAGCGTTCGGGCCATGCGTTGCCGGCAGCTTGCGTTGCGAGTGTGATGCGAGTTCATCGCATCACACTCTCAAGTGTGGAACGGGCCTGACAGTGGAGAGGATTACAATGGTCAGATACTGGGACAGATATGTCAGCAACTGTTGGGGCTAAAAATTGCACTTGAATCTGTGAAGCAGCTCTCCACATGTGCGGGGTGGTAAAAGGTCCTCCTTAGGTCAAAATTCTAAATTCTTTAGAAATTTGATGAAGTGACTGATTAAACCTTAAAGGGGTTTTCCCAAGAACTAAAGTTAGGCCCTATACACGGGATAGGGCCTAACTTGCTGATCACCCACAGATCACGAAAACAAGGAGTCCGATGGGGTCCCACTTACCTCCGTCGGACCCCTCGTCAGACTAAAGGAGCAGACGGCCGCGCATGACCGCTCTGCTCCATTAATCTCTATGGAGCTGACAAAGATCGGTGAGTGCTGTGCTCAGCAATTTCCGTCAGCTCCAAAGAGATTAATGGAGCATAACAGTCATGCGCGGCCGGCTGCTCCATTAGTCCGACGTACCCCTCATTCTCGCGATCTGTGGGGGTCTCAGCATTGACACCTTACTGATCAGCCAGTTAGGCCCTAACCCATGGATAGGGCCTAACTCTAGTTATTGGGAAAACCCCTTCTACAATTGGGGGATTGGCCCACTTTCCCACTTCTTGGTGGGGATTTAAAAAGTTCCACTATTAAATAAGTGAATTAGAAAAGAGGGGTATTATAAATGGGGGTGCTGCAGGCCAGCAACATAAATGAGGTGGCTACAGCAATGGGTTTATTATAAGGAGAGGCTTCAGAAAAATGGGAAATTTTGAATGGGGGGGCCAACAAAATAGCGGATATTAAAAGTGTGGGGGCTACTAAAAGGGAGGAATTATCGGTGGGAGCTTAAATTGAGGGATTATTTGAAGTAAGGACTACATTGTTTTACATTAAGGCTACATTCACACTACAGTATGGGGGACGTATATACGGCCGACGTATATGCGGGCGATACACGTCCCCCATACACTTCTATGGGCGCGCGGCGCCCTACGGGAGCGGTACGGTGCAGCACACGGGCACACATAGATCGCTATGGAGAGGGGCGGGGGTGAGCTGCGCTCACCTCCTCCTCCTCTCCCCGCGCTGCCGTGTGCCCGCCGTGCTACGGTGCGGCGGGCTCATGGCAGTGTGAATATAGCCTGAGGGCGCGTTCACACGTTGCGTTTTGACCTGCGTTTTCATTGCGTTTTCATTGTGTTTTGTTAACGCATGCGTTAACATTGCGTTTGCAAACGTAAACGGTAATGTAATTAGGCAAATTATCTCACATCAGCTGTTGTATATGCGTTTCAAACGCAATGAAAACGCAACCAAAACGCAACGTGTGAACGCGCCCTAAGGGGGTATTTAATGAGGAACCATTGTAGGTGAATTATATACTGCGGGGGCCTTTAAGAGGGGCATTACATTTTGTGGGCACACTACAGGTGGGGCTTATTAGCTGAAAAATGAAGTCAGCGCAACTTTTCCTGTCAAAAGTAAATTAAGCTATGCTGTTCTGTAATGTAAAATAAAAAAAACAATATTCCACTTCTAAATAACCAATGATTAGACATGAGGCACGGCTCGGCCTTGCACCCCGTTACAAAACCCACCAACCAGTGTGACCACCAACTACTAGTGGAAGAAAAATTAGAGACATTTAGCCTTATGGCAGTGCTCATAAGAATAAAGCCGCCTCATAAAGATGTTAAAATGGCCGCCGCCATCTGCACTGATTAAGGTGGCCATGGCAACAGCTTTTGCCAAGGAAACAGTAAACAGGTGAAAAGATGAAGACATGTGAAGATAATGTGAAGTGATCTTTACACACATTACACACGCTACACTAATGAAGTAATGAGCGGCGGGACATGTCTCTATAACAACTGGAATAATCGGATGTGACCACATCCATTACTTCATGTTTCGGGGCTGTGTCACGAATCTGGGCCCCTGTTCACCATGTGCCCTTTATAATAGAATAAGTAAGGAAACTTCTGGGCCCCACTTACTATTCCGGACCCAATATTAATGGTTACTTTTTCACATTTTTTGCACAAGTAGCCAAATTTATCATCATTTGCCTCAGTTTTCTGATGTAAATAAAGACTAAAAACTACCTAATTGGGTTACTGTTATTATATTGTTATCAATAAACCGTTATTGAACCATAAAAACTACCTAATTGTGCGTGTCACCATTTTGGCAGGGATGTTGTCGTTCCCCATGACATCATGAGGAGCGGCGTTCCTCGGGAAGAAGGTTCACCTTTGGCTTGGGGTGAACCGAACCCAGACTACTGTGGACCCAAACATGCAGTGTTCGTTACTGAACCATAACATTGCAGTTTGGGTCTGCTCATTACTAACAAAACGCCACATAATACAGAACCTTGGATGTAGGATTTGCTAGCCCTGTGTATCTAAGTCTATCATGAGAGATTATACTGTGTGATCAGCTGATGTATCTAAGTCATATAGTCTCCTTAGCCAGCACCTCTTGACTCATTTCTGATTTAATCAGAAAAAAAGTTATTAATTTTTATATCTGGCCACTAGATGGCAGCATAACACACTACAGTTTAAAAGGCCATCTTTCTTTACAGCCTGCTGAAAAACATGTTACAGTACGTTATTTATAGGCAAAAACAAATAAATGATAGTGAGTAGCGTCTGCTGCTAGTAGTGGGACTGTATTTTCCGGGAGCAGTGCTATGGCGGATGTAATACCTGCACTAGTGTGTGCAATGTGTGACGTGTGGCCTATATTTGCTGCGGATGATTAGCATTTGGTTGGGGTTTCCACGTGCAGAATATGCTCGGCAGGATTGCAGATGCGAGGCCTAATGATAAGAGACAAGTTGCCGCGTGAAGGGCAGGACTTGTATGAACGCTGCTGCAGCTCCGGCCTGGAGACCATTAATCTGCACAATGAGATTTGATGCAGCTCAAGACGCTCATTGTAGACGGGAGAAATCTCCTCCAAGAAATTCTGGAGTGGAGGAAGGGGGAAGGTTTCTAGAAAATCTACATCTTATTACTACCACTGCCCTATATACTGTGCTATATACTGCCTTTCTACTGTTGTATATATACTCCCCTACAAACTGACAATATACTGCATATTAACTGCGCTACATACTGTCCTGTATACTACTCCATATGCTGTGCTATATACTGTCATATACAATTCCCTATATACAGCTCTATATACAGGGTATAAACTGCCTATATACTGCCCTATAAAATTCTTGATATACTGCATATAAACTGCCTTTGTACTGTTGTATATATAGTGCCCTATCTAATGCTCCAGCAAGTCATGGACCTGCTGCTGCCGACGGAAGAAGAGAAGACCTGCGAGGGCCACCAGAAAGTTGAGTTTTGACTTTCTTTTTTTAAGTGCTACCAGAGGCATGTGCTGCCTATATATGGGGGCAGGGGGAAGGCTATATAAGGGGCAAGAGGAAGGTTATATATGGGTACAGGATCTGGCTATACAAGGGGGAAGGGGCTGGCTATATATACGGGATCAGGTGCAGGCTATATCGGAGCAGGTGCTGGATATATAAGGAGGCTGGATGGCTATATACAGGAGCTGGCTATATACTAGGGGATGGCTGGCTATATAGAAGGAGGCACTGTCTGGCTATATACTGGTGGGCTGGCTAGCTATATACTAGGGCATACTGTCTGGCTATATACTGGGGGTCTGGCTATCTATATACTAGGGGGCTGCTGGCTATATACTGGGGGCATAGTCTGTCAATATACTAGGGGGCATGGGTTGGCTATATACTAGGAGCAAGAGGCCGGCTAAATACTGGGGCAGTCCAGGCTGTATATAGAACTGAGCATGGAACAAGCTGGGCTTCCTTGGATGGTAGGAGGAGGCCTCGAGCCCTGTCTAGCGAACTCTGTGCTACGGTGAAGGCCTGGGTACCCACGTAGAGGTCTATGAGTGATACCTCTGGCACCCGTGCCATAGGTTCGCCATCACTAAAATATACTGTCCTATACAGAGGGTACAGAAAGTATTCAGAGAGACCCCTTTAAATTTTTCACTCTTTGTTTCATTGCAGTCAATTACTAAGATCAAAAAAGATCTTTCTTTGCTGGTTAATGTGCACTCTACCCCAGGTCTAAGGAAATGCTCAAGGAGCTTGGAGATAGAATTGTGGCAAGGCACAGATCTGGCCAATGTTACAAAAGAATTTCTGCAGCACTCAAGGTTCCTAAGAGCACAGTGGCCTCCATAATCCTTAAATGGAAGAAGTTTGGGACAACCACAAGTCTTCCTCGACCTGGCTGTCTAGCCAAACTAAGCAATCGAGAGAGGAGAGCCCTGGTGAGAGAGGTAAAGAAGAACCCCAAGATCCCTGTGGCTGTGCTTCAGAGATGCAGTAGGGAGATGGGAATCTCCTATCACTGCAGTCTCCAGCAGTTGGGGCTTTATGGCAGATTCTGGAAGCCTCTCCTCCCAGTGCAAGATATAAGAAAGCTGCATACAGTGTGCAAAACACATGAAGGACTCCCAGACTATGAGAATTAAGATTCCCTGGTCTGATGAGATTGAAATATTTGGTGTTAATTCTCAGGGGTGGAGAAAACCAGGCAATGCCAACGCCAAATACAATCCCAGCAGTGACACATGGGGGGGCAGCATCAGGCTATGGAGAGGACAGGACCACTGGGTGTAATGGAAGGAAAGATGAATGCGGCCAAGAACAGAGATATCCTAGATGAAAACCTCTTCCAGATGCTCTGGACCTCAGACTGGACCGAACCTTCCAACAAGACAATGACCCTAAGCACACAGCTAAAATACCACAGCAGAGGCTTCAGAACATCTCTGTGACCATTCCTGACCGGCCCAGCCAGAGCCCGGACCTAAACCCAATGGAGCATCTCTGGAGAGAAAACAGCTGAAAATGGCTTCCACCAACGTTCACCAACTGGAGAGGATCTGCTAGGAAGAAGTGGGGGATCCCCACACCAGGTGTGAAAAACTTGTTTCTGTGGCATGAAAGCTGCGCAGCTGTACCACAATCTGATCACGTGCGGCACAATCCCAGCGCAGACCCCTGTTAAATACCTGTCAAAACTGTGGGAATCCCAAAAACGGCGAATAGTCCGACAAAAGTGCGCTCCGCGACCCTTAGTTAATAAGCCCCATTATATCCGGTCATAAATACATCTCTATATACTGCCTGATATACTGTCCACTATAATGCAATTTATACTACCTCCGTACTCCCCTATACACCTATATACTGACCTAGAAAAAAAAGGTCTTGGAAGTGTTCGATATAAAAGGTTTTTTCAATATTATCTCATCTGGGGGTGGGGGTGAGGGGGAGATATGTACATATAGATGAAAAGACCCAAAGCAAAAATAAAAACTGAAAAACTCCATAACCCTATATATATTATATACTTATAAATAGTATACACTTACCATATCTACACATACATGCAGTAAAACATACCATATATACACATACAGCATATACAGACAGTATATACAGCATATACATATATACAGCATATACATACATACAGTATATACAGCATATACATACAGACAGTATATACAGCATATGCACACATACAGTATATACAGCATATACATACATACAGTATATACAGCATATGCACACATACAGTATATACAGCATACACATACATACAGTATATACAGAATATACATACATACAGTATATACAGCATATACATACATACATACAGTATATATAGCATATACATACAATATATACATACATACAGTATATACAGCATATACATACATACAGTATATATAGCATATACATACAATATATACATACATACAGTATATACAGCATAAACATACATACAGTATATACATACATACAGTATATACAGCATATTCATACAGTATATACAGCATATACATGCATACAGTATATACAGCATATGCACACATACAGTATAC
>WNYA01001452.1:0-72217 GCA_019512145.1 Engystomops pustulosus
GTTGCTATCAACGCTCTTTCATCAAAGGAAACAACAGCTGTGGCCTCGAGTGTTCATTGAGCTTCCGTCATTATTTTGGGCCATCCTGCAGCCTATGTCTGTGACCGCCGCATAAGCAAGACCCTGGTATCCTCCGCAGCATCCAGGTGCAGTTGAAGAGGGAACCGGTGGCTGACTAGTTCCCTGCTGGCCTGTCAACTATAGAACCCCTCCTCCGACAAGCACCGATGGTTCGGCTTCTTACGTGAAGATGGCACTGGCCGAGGTGTGTTTGTGTCACACCGGGCTGTAAAAATGTTTGACCTGCCGTACATGTGATACAACCTGCGACTGGTTGAGCAAGTACTTTTCTTCATTCAACCGGGCTCGCTGGGCTATTTGGCTGCTGGAGTACAACATACCCATGTAGCGTTTAACCCTGAGTCATGCTGGAATGACGTGATACCAGAGGTTGTCCAGGAAGAAATGCATCCCAGAGGATGTTGTACATCACCTGAGAACATGGCGATAATTGTGTGCAGCAAGATAGGGTCCCCATCACCATTGCTGGAATACAGTCTTCAGCCATGGTCCCAACCATGCAGCTGACTCCCGTTGTCTGTGTTGCTATTGGTGAGTCTTCATCTGAGGCTGATCCAGTGGTAGACGTTTCTGCTACCCCTCTGGGGCCGGCCGCTACAAATGATCCTCCGGCTGCTGATGCTGCTACTGTTCCAGTAACATCTATCCCAGCTGTAGCACCCGCTGAGACAGTTGACATCACAACAGTACCTGCAGTTCCTGCTCCTGCAACTGGGTGTCTCAAGCCGGCTGATGCTACCCATTCATCCCAGTTTACAGGAACCCTTTGTCAGTTATCTGCTGATGACAACGTCCAGGCTGCTGTTTCTATGGTTCCAGACCAGGAATGATTACCTAAGGAGCTGTAGCTCTTAACCCTTTCATGACCCGTGACGTAATAGTACGTCATGGGTCGGCCGCTGGTGATTGGAGAGGGCTCACGGGCTGAGCCCTCTCCATAGCCGGTAAGTCTTTGCTGCATACTGCAGCTAAGGCTTATCGGTAACACCCGCGATCGGTGCCAGCACCGATACACACATATACACTCATGTATAAGCCTAGTTTTTCAGCACAAAAAATGTGCTGAAAACCCAAACGCGGCTTATACTCGAGTAAAAAAATATATCAAAACTCACCTTTCTGGCTTCCCCCGCTGCTGACTATATACTGGGGCAGGGTGCTGGCTATATACTGGGGCAGGGGGCTGGCTATATACTGGGGGATATACTGGAGGCTGCTTCGGGTTAACCCATTCATTACAATGTGCTGTCAGCACATTGTAATAAATGAGGAGTAAAATCCCCATATACTGCCATACTGTAGTATGGCAGTATATGATAGGATCGTACATACAACATAGGGTTAAAGTACCCTAGGGAGTTTGAAAAATAGTAAAAATAAAAAGAAAAGAAAAGTAAAAAAAAAATTATAATAAAAAAACTTAAAAACTCAAATCACCCCCCTTTCCCTAGAACTGATATAAATCATAAATAATAGTAAAAATCTTAAACACATTAGGTATCGTCGCGTCTGAAAATGCCATATCTATCAAAATATAATAACGGTTTTTCACTGCATTTAACCCCGTAACAGAAAAATCATATTTGGAAACCCCTATATGGTCAAAATGCTCATTCAAAATGATGTATTACATTACAACGCAGATTAAACCTTGCTAAATCCAAAGGGGTGTACATTTCAACAATTAGGGTCACTTTTCGGTTTTCCTCGTTTGGTACCAATACGGCTCTCCAAATTATCCTTGACCACACGTGAAGGATTTAGGTAAAAATTTGGCTTCTAAAAGACAAAACATCCCCTTGTCCTATACTGTGCGCCCATTAAAAGTATTTTATATGCCACGTGGGGTCTCTTACATCAGGGAGAAATAGTTTTACACCGTTTCAGGGTTATTATATATTAATCCCTTGTGGCTTACAAAAATTAGGGGTAAAGTGACCTTTATAGGAAACATTTTCACCTTCTTAATGGGTTTGGGCCTAATTGGAATCATGCACTGTAGGGGCAAATAAATTATTAAACATTGCAAAATTCTCTAAGGGTGTGCGTTCAAAATTATGGTCACTCTGGGATTAGGGTTCTCCAAATGCAGGTCAACATTTCTGTCAAATTGGCTTCTAAAAGGCAAAAATCCCTCATTCCTTCTACTGTGCCAATACAACATTTTATATACTCATGTGGGGTACTTCTACACTGAGAGAAATAGGTTTACAAATTGTTGGAGGTTATTACATTTTTTTATCCCTTGTGGCTATAAAAAAATTAGGGGGAAAAGGACCGTACAAGAAAAATGTTACCTGTTTTCTATTAAGTACTCGTAAAATCAAATAATTTTCGGACAAATACACATATTACACTTGCAAATTCTCTAAGGGGTGTGCTTTCCAAAAATGGTGAATACTTGTTGGTTCACCTCTGTTTGGTTACCACATACGGCTCTCTAAGCATTCCATGACGTATGTCAAGGAGTCTGTCAAATGGATCGAAAGGGGCCAACGCCTCTTTCCATTCTGAGTTCTAATGCGTACCCATACAACATTTTATTGGCATGTGTGGGAATTTTATACTCAGGACGATTGCAGAGTACACATTTGGTTGGGTTTTTGGTAATCATGTAATGCACACCCCCCCCCCACCCCCCCCCCACCCCCCCCCCCCCCCCCCCAACCCCCATATGAGATACAAAAATTAGCAGAAAAGGGACTTTGTGGAAACGGTTCATATTTTTCATTTTAGGACCTAATTGAAGCAAAACACCTGTAGGGGAAAATACACATATCACACCTTGTAATTCTCCAAAGGGTGCACCTTCCAAAAGTGACACTTGATGGTTCCCTCGTTGTTTCGGTACCACTAGGGCTATCCAAATGCATCCTGACACATGTGAAGGATGTGTCAAATCTGCTTTAAAAGGCCAAGGACCCTCTTTCCTGCAGTTATGTGCTTAGGAGAAATAGTTTCCCAACATTATGGGGGTTGTTTATCTTTTATCCCTTGTGGCTTACAAAAAAATTGGGGTAAAAGTGACTTTTTGAGAAAAGTTCACCTTTTTTCCCTTTTGCGGCCTAATTGGAATCAAAAACACTGTGGGGCAAATACACACAAATTTACACCTGCTAAATCTCAAGTGGTACTTTCCAAAATGTGTCTCTGTTGGGGCTTCCTCTGTTTTGGTACCATTTTGGCTCTCCAAAAAAAATGCATCCTGACATGAAAACTTTTTAAGCCATATTGCTCCAAAAAAGAACCAACGCTCTGCCCTTCCAAGTGCCCACCTGTGTCCGTACAGCCAGGGTACAGTGACAAAAGGGGTATTGGCCATACAGGAGGAATTGCCCTAAACATTGTAAAAAGATTTCATTTTAACCCTTGTGAAGGTGCAAAATTTTCGTGTCAATGAATCGATAGTAAGATAAAATTACATTTCTGTAATTTCACTTAAATTTATCTTTCAACCTCATGAAACGCTTACTAGGGTTACAAAATCCCAAGGTTGTTTTGAATTTTTTGCGGGGTGTAGTTTCTAAAATGGTTTCATTTTGTGGGGTTTCTGTTTATGTAGGCCTATTACAGTCATTCTAACAATTAACCCTCCACAAGTAGGTGATTGATGGATTTCAGAAAATCTAAAAAAAAGCACCTAAAGTTATAAGCCTCAGATCTAAAAAAAAGGGAAACAGATGTTTGAATAATGTGCCCAAGTTTCAAGAGACATATGGAAAATGTTAATTATCAATTATTTAAGTGATATGACCAAATTTCCAAAAAGTAGAAAAATTTTGAATTGGAAAAAACATTGTTTTCTTCAAGACTTTTGCCAAATTTCCATTTATTTCAAAAATAAAATATAAAACATATTGGATTAAATTCTCAAACAGCATGACGTACAAATTGTCCCAAAAAAACAATCTTAAAATAAACGTTTTTTTTTGATATGTTAAAGCGTTCCAAAGTTATAACCACTAAATAGACAGTCAGATTTAAAAAAATGGGCCGTGTCAGGAAGGTGAAAAGTGCTTCAGCGTTAAGGGGTAAATTTCATGCCGTGTACTGGGAATCTGGAAAAAAATTCCAAAGGCAGTGAAATGGTGGAAAACCCCAAATTTGCCGCCATATTCTTGTGGGCTGGATTTTACAGAGTTCACTCTATGCCCCAATGACAGTCTACTTGTCTTTGGTTCGGCACGATACGGGGATACCAAATTGATAATCCTACATCTTTATAATGTTTTCTACATTACAAAATGAAAACCTCCTGTAAGAAAAAACATTTGTTTGGGATTGCAATCTTCTGGCACTACTAACTTTTACCTTGATATTACAGAGCTTGGCGAGATGTGTTCGTTTGTGACTTTTGATGATGTTTTCAATGTTATCATTGTAGGACTGTACGCCGGTTGATCACTTTTATACCATTCTGGTATAACTTTTTAAAATGCCAAAAAGTGCGTCCGTTACAGGGTTTAAACGCAGTGAAAAACCGTTATCATATTTTGATTAGAGTAGGGCATTTGGACGCGTCGAGCCTAATTTTTTATGATTTTTACGTGTATTTATATTTATATCGTTCTAAGGAAAGGGCGGGATGTGAATTTAGTTTTTATTATTAAATTTTTAAAACTTTTTTTTATTTAAATTTTTTTTCAGACTCACTAGGTTTAAACCTAGGTGCTGTGGATCCTAACATTATACTGCCATACATACAGTATGAGACCTCAAAGAGCACATGAGTGATATTTGGTCCATAGATACTTAGTTACGTCAGAAAATTGAAAAACTTTTTATTAATTCAATACCATCTAAAAACTCAATATTACAGTATGACTATTGAAACATAATCAAGTTGTTCCTCGGGAGTTCCAATAATGATCACGCAACACACGCAGCCATTGAGCAAGGTAAACCCAGGTATATTAGCATGTATAGGTTCTGGCAAATCCTATAACGCCTGTTGCAATGAACTTACAATAAATCCAACCAACAAGTAATCGTGACATCCGGTAAAAGTGCTGTGTGCCTTCTAAAAGCTATTGATGGCAGAATCAGCTTAACCAGGCGTGGTAACGAGGACGCCAGTACCCGACGCGCGTTCGCGTTGCCGATTCCTCAGGGGGCCTGTGTGTGTCTGTGTGTGGTCTCTCATATTAAACCACAACAGCGTGTCACGTGGGGAGCAGGGGAACACGACCCACACATGGCCGGGAACAGACACAGCAGGAAGCCACACCCACCAACGCGTCATAGCAGGGAGCGGCCCATTGGCCGTGTAATGTTATTCCGCCCAAGTGCTGACGTCACCTCTATTTCCGCTGCCCCCCTGGATCCCAGACCCCAAGTGTCAGACGGGAAAGCACACCGCTGGATCTGGGAACATGTTACCCAGAGGCTGCGGCGCGGTTTCCGCCGCCACGGAAAGCGGTATCACGGGGAACAGTTTTCGGGCAGGGGGCTGTGTGGAACAGATGCAGAAAATATCTGATAAGAAAAAAATATATCTGTATGATGTGAAAATGGGTGACAGCATCATATATTTATAGAGATAGTATAAATAGGCTGATCATATATCACCTATATATATATGGTATCAAGTACCGTATTATTATATTTAACATATCTACATGGAAATTTGGACATTAGTTGTTAATTGTTATATGAGGTGTCGTACATAACGTGGGTTGACATATCGTAAATGGAATCAAATTTCCGATGTGTCACACTAGCACCCCAGTTCCCCACACTCTATCATCCTTTTTCCTATAGCTCATGTTTTAGAAATGAAAAACTAGAGTGTGGACGGTTTGGATAATGGTTTTAATACTATGTACTGATTGTGTGAATGACTGGTGAGACATTGAATGTGAGTGTCTAAAGTGCAACAGATGTAGTGATGTTGAATTAAGTGAGTAAGGATATATATTTCAAGGGGTGAGCAGCTTAAAATGGATACATATACTACACATCGAGATGATGTGTTATATTATTTTGTGAAATTGTTGTATCCGTGTTGTGTTTAGACCAAGGTCTAATTGTTTTGCGTGTTGCACAACTTCCCAACCCCTCTTCCTTCAAACAAAAAAAGTTAGATTAGATTGTAATCTTGTGATTATGCGTGCACCTAATATACCCTCCCCCACGCACTTGCCAAACAGACCCCACAGAGAAAATTGCAAAATGAAAAAACAATCACACCATGTGCCCACCCACCCCGAGGCCCTCCCCCCCCCCACGAACAGGAAAAAAAACACACTCAACCTCCCCCACCTTAAATCCCTCCCAAATACCTCCCCCCCCCCAGGCGAAAAACCAAAATAAAGTCCTATGGTAGAAGCTGGGCTGGTGGGGCCATATCAAACTCCAAACAGCATAAGTCCCAACGAAATAATGAGGGAAGGACCCAAAAGGGTCCCACTCAAAATTGTGTTAAATGATATATGATATGTCCATTTCTTGCTAATCTTTAGATGTATCCTTATTTCATGCCGTCAAGCATTGTCCTCGCGTCAGTCTCCATCTCCGAGGCCATCAGGACAGAAAGCACGGAAGATATGTCAAGGAATCGTGTTGTGTATTCTACAAAAACATCATTTATAGAGAAATATCTCTTAGTAATTCGTTTTCAAAACAAAACAGATTGAAAACAAGTGGAAGGGAAGGGGAGAAGGAAAAGGGAAGGTATGGAAGTGTGGGGAAAGGAAGTGGAGATTAATTTAGTCTACCACTGTGGTCTGGAAATGTGTTCAGAGGCTATCGAGAGACAGTTGAACAGGGCAATTCAAGCAGTTTCCTATGATCTCATTAAGGAACGCGGGAAGGAAAAAGGTTAATGCTCGTTGAGGCTGGGGAACCTTGTATCCAACGTACAATCCACTTTGCCACTCCCTCTGTGCCAATAATTCTGCGTATTGCCCCCCCCTCTAATACCCAAATGGTAGTCTCCAATCGCGAACATAAGTCTTGGGATCACAATTATGGTGTGTTCTAAAATGTCTGGGATTGTTTTCAGTTGGCTCAGTTCTAGTGGCGTCCAGCTTGTTGGGTGCTTCATTATGCCCTTAGTGTTTCCCCTGTACGAACCCGTAGTTCTCTAACTGTCATCCCTATGTACACCAAAGGGCCAGCCAAGGTTGCATAGTATATAACATGGTAATGTTACAGAGATGTATTCCATTATTCTGTGAAATGTCCTACTCCGGCGGTAGTGTTCAAATTCTGCGTTCAAGATGTTTTGCAGGCTACCACAATGCCGCATGGGAAACATCCCTGCTTCTACTTCTCCACCAAATGGGTGCTCTCAATTTAGAATAAAGTGGCTGCGACCAGTAGATCTTTAAATTTTTACTCCGCCTGGAAGGTTAGTGTGGTCTATCTTGTAGAGCATCTTTGCGTGAGCTATCTGCCGGTAGTATAGGCCAGTACTTCGTTAAGAATTGCTTCTCATTCAGGCATTTGTAATTGTATGTCGCAATGCAATTGACACAATTGTTCTCAACTGCTTCTCTTTTTGTGAGTGGTTCCGGTAATCAGCAAGTCATTCTTGAGGTTTATAGAGCCCTATCGGAGCCTCTTTTTATACTTCTGTTTGTACCCCCTATCGTGGAATCATCCTCTAAGATTTACAGTGATGTCGAAGCTTGTTCTGATGGAACATAAGAGACGGGCACGTAAAAATTCGGCTTGGGTAGGCCCTGAGGTAGATGGGGGGGGTGAGCCGGGAGGCATGTAACAACGAATTTACAACAGGTAGATTTCTGTAAATATCAGTCTGCAGTAGGGCCCTGGGGTCCCACCACAATCTGCATGTCCAGAAAGTCAATCATACTTGACGCTACTGTTAGTGAGTTTTATGTTGTCTTTATAGTGGTCAGCTGCTGCATTGAACCGTGTCAATTCCTCCTCTGTTCCCTCCAAATAACTGGGGGGCTGGGACAGGGGGCCCAGCGGGTGGATGATAGACGTGAAGTACAGCACTTGGGGGATCACATGACACGCATGGGCCGCTCACGCGATTGACGCGGTCGTGGGCGTGGCTTCCTGCTGTGTATGTTCCGCCATAGTGTGGGGTGTTCCCCTGCTCCCCACATGACACGCGTTGTGTTTAAATTGAAGAAGAGACACACAACAGACACACACAGGCTCCCGGAGGAAGCGGGGCGGCAACGCGAAACGCCGTGGGGGTGGGGGGGTGGGGTTACTGGTCGTCCCGTTACACACAGCAGGGTAAAGCGGATTCTGCATATACTTTTAGGAAAGGACACAGCACTTACGTGATGTCACGATTAAGTGTTGGGTTGGATTTGGATATATTTCCTTTGCACAGGCACTTTATAGGATTTTCTTTGAACCTATACATGATAATATACCTGGGTTTACATTGATCCCAAATGCGCCTTGTGTTGGGTGGATGCCTATTAGTGGGAATACCGAGGACAACTTATTATGTTTCAATAGTCAGACTGTTATATTGTGTGTTTAGATGGTATGATTAATAAAAAAGTTTCAAATTTAAAATGAGAAACGCAAGTATCTATGGTCAAAGATCACATGTGCTACTTTGAGTTTGTTCAGTTAGGAATGGAGTGGGTGGTAAGAGAAACTGATGGACTATGTTTTCTTTCAGTGTTTGGTGGCTAGTTTGTTTGTTTGGGTTAGCATTTTAAAGAAAAGTATGCAGTATATGGGGATTTTCCTCCTCGTTCAATAGACAATGTGCTGCTTGTGTTCCAAAGCAGCCGTCGGATCTCGGGGAAAGGCCCGAGGGCTGTCATGGCACGGATCGCGCTCCACGGTGAGTCAGGGGGAGCGACGCCCTCAGCAAAGATAGAGTGCCCGTGAATTACTGGTATTACTGGTAAAAGCCTTTGAGCAATTGCAGCAAAGACTTTCTGTCGACGGGAGGGGCTACGCCCGTGAGCCTCTCGTGCACCCGCACCCGGCATGTGACATATTATAGTCCATTGTCGGTACTAAGGGGTTTAAAGGGTGAGGGCACTGCTACGGACATTCATTAACAGGCGTCATCGCTGTGGACATTTCTTGTAAAAGCCGAGTCCTGCTGTATAGTTTGATTACAGGGGAACTCTGATGTGCGACAATTTTATATCCTTAGCACTCCGCATCCAATATATGACTTAAGCTCGCACTTGATATATTGGACGCGAGCATAAAATTCCACTGGGTGACGGGTGGCACTGTGGTGGGGAGGTAGTCGCATCATGCTCGCGGACACTTACCGATGACATAACAGGACCGATATCTGATGGTTCCTGTGACATGATTGCCACCTTGACCCGCGATCTGTGGTGCTGGGGCTGACATCTAAACTAGCCCAACACTCTCTCACATTGTTGTTTTGTGTCTGGAGGGTTAGACAGAGTTGTGCTAGTGGATTAGTTGATTAGCCCCCCTTGTCCAATTAACCTATCCCCCACAATTCGCACTTTAAGTGCGATCTGTTTATGTAGGAGTTGGAGGAGAAAGCGGTAGGCGGAGTTGTTGTGTAGGAGTTGTAGAAGTAGCGTGTGGAGCTAGTGGTTACGTGGAGAGCAGGCGTTGTTAGTTTAAGTGAATTAGGCGTAGGGGGTAGTGAGTAGGTGTCGTGTGTTTTGTGTTGTTCTAGGGAAGGCAAGGTAGGTGTTTGTTCTGTGTATTGGGTGTTAACTATCTGCCCCATCATGTCCAGAAATGATACACTGACTGGAGGGTTATAATTATAATGAGTCAGATAGTGGGCCCCTGAAAGTGCAGCAGAGTGAAGTATTGGGGCATTAGTACTTCTTAAGGGACTTGTCAAAAAGCACGCTATCAAAAATTAAGCTGGAGCACAGACGTACTTACCATACCCCGATGTTCCGCATGGCGATAAGTAGGATGCTCTTTGAAGCCACCCATAGTTTTTGCGGACCAAGCTCAGTGCCCACCCAGAGAGGACCCCAGTTATGATAGTTCATATAAGTCTGGCCCATATTAGACATCTGAGTGCCCAATTAGGAAGTGTATACTCCAAAAGAGGAACAAATCAGTAGACGAGTCCCTGGCCTTCAAAGGGAGACTTCAGTTTCGCCAGTACCTGCCCAATAAGAGGGCAACGGGTTATCCGGACAGTGAAGTGTGAAAGAGTTAAGCTGTGTTGAAAGTGCTCAGGTACACTTTTAGGTTCAGGTGTATGAAGGGAAGGACTCTAGATAGTGCCCCCAGAATGCACGCCCCTTCCTGGAATTGCGTAAGATTTAGTTTGGGATTTTGGTGCAACCCATTTCTGGAACAGGGCTACAAACTGTACTGGATAATTTTTATTCCTAGGAAAGAAATCCTGAAAGTCGTGCTAGGGGGGAAAAGCTCAGAAGTACGAGAGCCAAGACTAAGCAAGCGACTCAGTATTGTGTGTTAGGTACAAGGACAAGAGGGATGTCCTTTTACTACAACAATACATTGGGTACACAACCACCCCTGCCCCGGTAAATGGTACCAGTGCAGAAGCCCCAGCCGGACTGTATTTGGGGTTAATAATAGGTATTATGTGGGGAGGGTGGATTTGTAGAAAACAGGTACATCAGCCATATAACGCCATGCGGAAAAGTGAGAGGTGTCGTATTGTGGGATACTCGATGCGCAGGCTAGAGAGGGAACTCTCATGGAATTTCAAGAGGGTGTAGTCAAGCAGTTGACGTTTAGAGCCCAGAAGGGGGGGGAGGGGTGCTAGACGGTACGGAAGTAAGGTCACCATCAGGCATTTTTAATCAGGGCAAGCACTTTATAGGAGAAGTTCCCCAAAATGCCAGCAAAAAAGAGGAAGGGCACAAAGAGGGTGCGGGGTGTGCTCCAAAAAGGGGCAGAAAAAAACAAACCACCTACCAGTGTGCCCATGCCCCAGAAAACCAAGGTTATGAATGAAAGATTGTTCAGGATTATCACCAAATTCCCTGGAATATAAGGTACCCGGTGATGCACTCTCACACCAGTAATACTAAGCTGCTACCACACCTTCCCTTCTAAAGACTGCATGTGCCAGCCATAAGATGATTGCCACCCACATATGGGGGTATTGACTTGTACCCGGGAGAAACCGGCATCATTAATTTTGGAGATGTTTGTCGTACATGCAGGAGCTGGGGCAAAGATGATATAATGGATAACTTGTACTCTACACTATCCATATGCATCATCTTGGGGTTAAAATGTTGGGGTTTAAACTGATACATTACACCCCTAGATTTATTCATGAGGGTGTAGTTTTTTCAAATAGAGTCAGTTTTCGGGGTCGGTTTCTACTGTACTGATCCCTAAGGGCAGCTCTTCCGAGCCATGCCATCTCTCTATTGTAGCCTATTGCCACACATGGGGTGGGTATTGCCATTACCTGTAATAACCCCGCAGATGATTTGGGGGTTTTCATTGCCGTGGAATTATGGGGCTAAGTTCATTGATCCACTACAATGGCAATCCGAAAATTACAAATGCAAATTTTGACACGACCATTCATTGGTATTACATTGGGCCAGCATTCTCAGGGTTATTAATGCTCATAAAAACATGATTCAATACTTTGAGGGGTGATCCTTTCCTAAAATGAGGGGTCACTACGTGGGTTTCTATGCACTGGTACTCAGGGACACCCCAACGTCAGTAATTGGAAAAGGGGCTCCAAAAAGCATAAATTAGCTGTCCCTACTCAGCCCTGCCGTGGTCCCCAGCCTGCTGTAGACTTTTGTCACACATGGGGTATTGCCATAACGTTAATACAACAACCCGCCAAAAAGATTTGTGGGGTGTTTCTCCAAAGTGGCTATGGGTTGGGCACAATAAATCTTTTATATATTAGGTCCTAAAATGACATTTTTAGATTAACACGCATTTTCCTACTCAAAACACAATTTATTGCATTAGATTTTGGCCCGCATGTGGGGGTTTTGGTTAAAAATAAAATGCTCACCACAACCCCAGATAAATTCTTTGAGGGGTTCTAGTTTCAAAATGGTATAATTTCTAAGGTGGTTCTATTGCCATTGGTACCTCAAGGGCCCTGCAAAAAGAGGGCACTCCAGAATCAAACGTTGTGAAAAACGGAGCTGCCTCTAAAGCAAATTTAACTCCTTCCCCTTCTCCCCCTGCTGTGTCCCCCGCATCCCCAGTCAATTATGGCACATGTGGGGTATTGTATTCTCGGGGCCAACCCCAGAATGTTTTTGGGGTTAGAGTGTTTGTCTAAATTGGCCATTGGGTGGCCACCAATTAAATTGGCCAGGGGCGTTGCTAGGTGGAAATCATTCGGGGCACAGGCCCCGGATTCTTTTGTCCGTGCCCCGGATTGTCTGTGAGCGGTAACAGCAGCCGGGAGCAGGAGTGAAGCATTATCACAGAGGCCCGCCCCCGCTCTGCCGGAGACTCTGCTTCAGGATAATGTAGGGACAGAGTGAGGGGGAAACAGTTCTATATTCCAACAGACAGGAAACTTCCTCCTCCAGCCATTATACCCCTTACACAGGCTGTCAAATTCCTCCCCCAGCAGCGTCCTTACACAAGCCCTGACTATGTCTGTGCAGGGCTCTTGTGTCGATCAGGAGGGTGAGGAGGAGGCTGGCAAGCCATTACCTCAGCTGTCCTGCTGCACCACACAGAGAGGAGTTACCACAGTAAGTGGCTTATAAGAGGCTTCTCATAAGGCAAGTCCAGTATATACTGTCCAGTTCAGGGGCCGGGGTTCTTTAGACAAAGTGGGGCCCCTGGGCAAACTAAAAGTGGGGCCCCAAATAAAACTATTTTATGACAGTCACAGTCAGCACGAGGCTCTTAGTATGGTAAAACAAACTGTTAATATGGGAGAAATTTTATAGGAGATAGAAGATGCTAGGGGAGATTTAGGGAAGCATGGTGGCTCCGTGATTAGCACTACAGCCTTGCCGCGCTGGTCAAATCTGACAAAGATTTTGTATGTTCTCTCTGTTATGCGTGGGTTTTCCTCCGGGTCCTCCGGTTTTCCTCCCACACTCCAAACAATTGGGGGAGGGGGACCGATATTTTTCGGAAAGAAGACACTTGCCCATTTTAAATTGCATCAAAGATATAGAACATAGGAGCCTTCAGCAATTTGATTTTCAAATTGAAACATTTTATTTAAAAAATACTTAAAAATTTTGACTTTGATGGCAAAATTTGATCCAAAACAGAAAATATTTACCTTCACATCTCATTAAATGTAATACATGCGACATTTGTAGAGTTCACAATGTGCCCTAGTGATAGTTCACATGAAAAATCCACATAATATCACTAAAAAACTGTAAAATAGATATCTTCTTTTCAGCTAGACATTTTTAGACTGCAAATATATCAATAAAACAGAATAAAAAGTAAAGGCGGCAGAAAACCTATAGAATTTGAAAGCAGCCAACTCGCGATTGCATTTGGCCCAACTTAACATTATCAAAAATTCCTCTAAAATTATGTACAAATCCAGATACTTATATAAAGAAGAAAGATCTACTTTCCTAAAAGAGAAGATCGTGAGGAGATCTACAGACCCCACATGTGTATATTCACCAAAATATGCAGCAGAGGGGGGAACTGCAGGGAAAATTTCACAACGAGTATCATGTTGGTCCTTAGACAATGGCTAACCCAAATAAATAACTCATATCCAAAACCTCTCTAATGAGATAATAAAAGTAACATTTAGATGTGCGCCATGAATTATCACATAACAGAACCCTCCCCGCTATCATAAGAAATGAAAGTGAGAATCGTCTAACATAGGTGTCGTAAAAATGGAGGATGATGGGAAATAATAATTTTCCAGGGACATGTGCGTTGTGTGTGGTGTTTTTGTGTTACATTATAACTTTATGGACATGTTCGGTCGCGGTTTGTAGTCCATTAGGCGCAAGAGGATTGGATGATTCGTATCAGTCAATTTTCCAACAAAAAAATAACTACCCTCACAAAATAAAAAGAATAAGAGAGAAAGGGCCACATTTACACTTTTGTTGCGCCTAAGTGTAGAGTAGTTGCGCCGAAATTATGGACGCACTGTTTTCCAGAAATTATCCCAAGCTACAACCATCTGTGCTAGTATATTCCGGCCTCTTATTAATCCCTTTACTTTAACCACAGTTTAGGTTGCAATTTTGGCACCAGTTTGGCGATCGTTAATGTTAGATCAGCACTTACATTGTGATCCTGCTACAAGCTCCTCTCTGCTTCTCCAACAGGCCCAGCATGAAGAGAAACTAACAGCAGCACCCAGGTGTGTGTGGAAACCCTGCACCCAGTGATCCTCATCAGCAGGGGCTTTCATGGAGGGGATCCCAGCAGTGCTGTCCCTGCGCACCCCGTAATTCTGAACAATATACCCCCTCAGGACACACTGGTAGGATATGTGCAGAATGACATGGGGGACACCTTCAGTACTATGTGCAACATCAGTACCGTTCTCTTATCTATGATTTGTGTCTCAGTATTCTGCAGAGTTTCCCCTTCACCACGACGGCACCAACCAGAGGAGAGGGATCCGCAACCCAGGGACAGGAAACCTGAGAATAAAAACTGCTCCTCCATTATGCCTCAGTTGGTTTCCTGTCCCTGGAAGGGACTGAGACGGCGGGATGAGCGGGAAACTCTGGGTGGTGCAGTCGCGGCTGTGGGTGACCCGCAGTTCGGACTTACCGGGGGGAGCGTCGCGTTCTATCTGGAGATAGGCCACGGCTCCAAGTGGGTCCTTCTCTCCTGTGTTGCGCCTCATCGATGCTGGTGTCTGATGCGCGGACCGGAAGCGCTCGCCTCTTCACTTCCGGAGGTAGCATCGGCGCTGCCTGGACGGCGTGCGGCAGCGTGAAGAAGGAGGACAAAGAAAAGAAAAAAAAAAAAAACATCGGTGAGCTATCCACCGGGGGGTATTTGTGGAGCTGGCTGGATCGTTACTGTGCATATGTGTATAGTGGCAATAGAAAGAAAGAGCGGCCAAGCTGGAGGACCCGGAAGGGGGCGTGGCATGGCTGGATTTCTTACATGTAAGCGCACATGCGGAGTAAGCATTTGGTGCTGTGCAGCTCAGCCAGGAAATGCGGATACAGCGTGAGCTCCCTGAACCCCTGAAGAACCCACTCCGGGTACGAAGGTGGGTGAGTTACACGATGGGGCATTTCTTACTTACACACACTTAATGTCTGATCTCTTAATGGTTTTAGGGAGGAAGAAACTCCCAAGATAGAAAGCCCACTAGGAAAAACACACCACGGGAATGTAGGAGGTGTCGGTTAGGAAGGTGCCGTCTGGTTATGAAAAAAAATACGTGTGTTCCTGTATGGAAAGATTATTCAGAGGACTCCTCCCATGGCTGGAGACCTTCAGTTCGGTTAATTAGAGAAGAGGTCCAATTGACAGTAAAAAAACGAAACGATTTTAATCGGCACCTTATTACCGGATAAAAATCTTCCGGTCTTCCACTGTAAACAGCCCCGGAGACCCTTCAAACTATGAAAAGAAGAAGAGGGTATATTCGGATTGACAACCTCTTCGCTCTCTGAGGAGGGAATGACGGTGGCGTCCTTATTCCTAACGGAGGACCTGATCAATTGTAAAACATGATTAGAGCCACTATGGACTTTGAGGAAAAAGAGAGAGAGAGAGAGCAACAAAAGTCGTAAAGGACATTATGTTTGAAAGTTTAGCGGAAAAGAAAAAACGAACTTTCCCATTCATCACACTATTTTCCACATTAATTTAAAGAAGTGGGGAAAACCCTGACAAGAAAATCTTTTATTGCAAGAGCAATTAAAAGGAAATACCCCTTTTGATTTGGAATACTTCATCATGGGGGGCCCTCCACCTAAAGGGAGGCTTCGATTCATAAAAATGGGACGTGCGGGCTTTCCACCCTTTGAAGATATTAGTTCCCTTAAATGGTGATCCTTTAGATAGGAAAGCGGGATGGTACCTTAAAAAAAAACTTGCGGAATCTTCGAAATGCGTTCTAAACCAGCTGTGGAGCCGCTTGAACGGCCGAGCAGTTTGATGTGGTTAGGCCAATTGGGGAAATGATATACAAAATAAAGTCACTAGAGAAAGTCTTGCAGTACTCTATGCAAATATATAACAGAAAAGGCGCGGCCTCTTTTAGCCCAGACGCCTCGATTGTAGTCTGAGACTATCAGAAGAATCGGCGGCCACTATAAACTTGAAAGAAGAGCCCTTGGCCTAAAGACTCTGGGTCGGGTGATTTGGCTTAGCGAGCAGGGAATGTTGTAATATACCTGTAATGGAGAGTTTTTATTCGGTCCCGTGTCCTGGAAGATTTGCTAGAAAAAGCGGGGGATAAGAGGAAAGGAGTCCCTTTCCCCTTATGTTCCTTATAAATCAAGATCCTTTCGGTTCTTTCGTCGGGCAAGGTTTGAAAGAGAGAGAAAAGACGCCAGACCCAAATTCCTCCAGACACAGGAGGAATGAGGGTTCTTATTTAACCAGTCTAGAATAAGTCCAAACCGGACCGTTCCCAGCCACAAGACATAGGCCCCAGGTAGGGAGGAAGACTTTTCCTTTTCCTCCCGGCTGGGAAAACACACATCATCAGACAGCAAAATGGATCTACGTACCAATTCACAAGGCATAACCTGGGACTTTACAATCTCCCCCTCAGAGATTCAGAATTTACAGTACAGTCCGGAAAAGGTGGACTAGCAATGATGTCAGAAATTGCTTACTCTTCTTTCAAAAAGGGTACTGTGTCAGGTACCGTTCGGGGGAAAAAGGGTCAAGGGATTTTAGTCCAAAAACTCTTTTCTGGAGTGAAAACCAACGGGTCATTAGAGCTATAATAAACTTAAAAAGGGTTTTAAATTACATCTTCCGATCCCAAGTTTCAAAATGGGAACTTTTAAAGTTCTGCGGTGGAATCTGCTATCCAGGATTGTTCATGGAGGCAATAGACCTGGCAGAACGCTTTATTACCATATTTTCAATTCTATCCGGGAATACTCAGAAGTACCTAAGATTGCGGGGTTCAAGTAGGTCAAGATCTTGAATTTCCCAATTCAGAGCACTTACCTTGGCATATAGCATCGCACAAGGGTTTTACAAAGGTTATTTCAGATAATGGCAAACCCCTTTTTTATAAGAAAGAGCAGGTCTGTTCATCCCGTACTTAGACGATTTCCTACTAGTTGGGCCTCAGAAACATGCAGTAAGGAACCAGGTAGACAGAGTATGCAAACTCCTAGATTCTTTGGGTTGGGTCAGAGACCTAGCAAGAAAAGTCTTGATAACCCCGTCAACACAAAAAAAGTTCCTGGGGGTGCTGCTGGATTCCCATGTCAAAAAAACTTTCCTCTCCTCTAAAAAGCAAGAGACAAGTACAAAAAAGGAAGTAACCGACCTAATCTCCCACTCCCGAAAATCTCCATCAGAGGGGGCCATTGTCTTTCTGGGTGTTTTAGTTGGGCAAGCATTCAGGCGGTCCCCATGGCTCAGTTATTAATCAAGGGGGGGGGGAACACTCCAAAAATTTTCTCCTTCAACACATGGGACAAGCCGGCCAACATCCATTAGACAAAGAAAATAAGAATTCCCGAATAGTACTAAAATTATAGGACTTGGTGGGTATGTCCCCACAACTGAACAAAAGGTTCTACCCATGGGTGTTTAGACTGGGAAGAATAATTCTACAGAGCCAGCCCCTTGGGATGGGGGGCTCCTCAAAGTAGAGACAGTCTTTTCAAGCGCAATGGGAACCCAAGAAGAGGCCTATCTTCCAATGACAAAAGAAGGTTATTGGCATAGTACTAAAAGGGGCTAAAAGCAGCAACTCCACTCTTACGGGAAAGAGGTGGGGTTAGTAAGGTCGAAAACCACTACTGTGGCCTACATAAACAAAAGGGGAGGCACAGGGAAAAGGGGGGGGTTACACCTAATGCAAATTACTTCCGATCTCAGTTGGCAGAAGAGAAGTTCACTTCAATCCTAGTGGACAGTACATATAAGGGGTAAAGAAATGTCCCAGGCAGATTTCTGAGCCGAAGAACGGTGGGAAGATAAAACGGACACAAAGGCTAGAGTGAGTGATCTCATTGCCCAGTTTTGGCCCCGCCGTGATTGGTTTTCAGTCTCAGGGATTATGTCAAGCAGACCGTGGATTACTGCAGACAGGAAAAAGACTTGTTATTACAGGGTCCTATCTGTCTTCCTCAAGTGAAAGGGCTTCATATTTAACGGCCCCATGGCTCTTGAAAGGTTAATCTTACAAAAGAGGGGACTTTCTGCTCGGGGACTATCCACTCAGCAGAATGCAGAGACTATAACCTACTTAAAATTTATTTTAGAACAGGAAGGCCTGTCTTTTCAGTTGTAGGAAATCATACATACATCATACTCACCCAGACAGGTAAAGCTTAGCTAGGCTTCTTACAGCGGGGCTTGAAAAAGGAGTTTAAACACAAGAAAATTTGAAGGTTCAGGTCGTCAGACCTAGCAGCCGTTATGACCAGGCTTATACGCTAGTAATCCCTGGATATCTAGATTTATTAAGCCTCAGTGAAAATTCGCCTTCTAGAGAATATAGACGCCCACCTTGGGAACTGTTTTGGTCCTAAATCATTATATGGTCCCCAGTTGAGCTTTAGAAAGTTATCAAAATTAAGATTTCTTACATAAAACTCAGTATTTGTAAAACGCCATCACTCGGCCAAAGAGGGTAGAGTCGTTAGTAGCAGCATTGTCAGTAGACAACCCTAATTTCTGTCCTACACTGATAGGATTATCTAAGACCCGACCCTGAGTTTCTTTCCAAAGTGGGACGATAAGGGGAAGTAGGTCCCAAGAGGAAGACTGCGCCATCATTTGAACCAAACACCTAGGTCAGAAGGTGTTTTGAAAAATCTTTTCAGAACCTTGACGTTAGAAGCAGATTCTCCAATACGTAGAGGTTCAAAATGGGAGAAGAACAATCAGATAGTTTATTGTCTCCTTGTCAGGACGAAAAAGGACTCCAAGGCTTCATCTGCAACCTCGCCGATGGACTTAGAGAACGATTACATGGCTTACGAACTGGATGAGAAATCGGCCCCAGAGAGAAATATACACGCCCATTAAGTAAGGGCACGAGCCACACTCTGCGGCGAGAATTCACATGCCTCCTGTGGACCAAAATGTCAGGTGCATGGTTGGATACCCCCACACCTCTTAAAAATATAGGGTTGAAGAATGTTGGCGGGGTCATTGACTTTATGGGGAGGAAGGAAGGTCTCTCCTAGATATCCCTCCCTAATTGCTCTGAAAATATCTTCTGGTTGGTGCCGTAGTGGGTTGGGAAGGGTGTGAAACCAGTAGTTAATTCCGGTAATGATGTTTCCATCGAAAAACGACGGACCTGGTATATTCCCACCCAGGATGTCTACTGTGTGCCCATAAAGCATTTTATATGCACATGTGGGGTACTTCTACACTCGGGAGAAATAGTTTTACACCTTTTTCAGGGTTATTTAATATATTATCCCTTGTGGCTTACATAAATTAGGGGTAAAGTGACATTTATAGGAAAATTTTCACCTTTTTAATGGGCCTAATTGGATCATTCACCTGTATTGGCAAATACATATATATACCACTAGGGTTCTCCAAATGCACGTCAAACATTTCTGTCAAATTTGGCTTCCAAAAGGCAAACCTCCCCCTTTCCTTTTACTGTGCGCCCATATAACATTTTATATACACATGTGAGGTACTTCTACACTCGAGAGAAATAGGTTTACACATTTTGGGGGGTTATTACATTTTTTTTATCCCTTGTGGCTATACTCGAGTCTCCCATTGACTTCAATGGGGTTCGTTATTCGAGACGAGCGCTCAAACATCGGGAAAAGTTTGTCTCGAATAACGAGCACCTGAGCATTTTAGTGCTCGCTCATCTCTAATTCTTACCTATTCTTGAATCACAAAGAGCTGAAGGCGGTCATATTGGCCCTCTTACATTTCCAGCCAATATTATGCAGTTTCAAGATTCTGGTGCCATCAGACAACCTAGCCACGGTTTATTATATAAACAAACAAGGCGGCACCAGTAGATGCTCCATGAGGAAGGAGTGCAACCAGCTCATGAGCTGGGCACAACTCAATGTCCCTTCCATCTCAGCAGTCCATATCAAAGGTCACCTGAATCATTTGGCAGACAGCCTCAGGAGGAATTGTCTTCCCAAAGCGGAATGGTCATTAAATCATCAGATCTTTTCCCTATTGACAAACAGATGGGGTACACCACTGATAGATGTGATGGCAACGGAGGAGAATTAAAAATGCATTCACTCCTACACAATATTTCGCTCCCCGAATGCCCTGGCTCTGGACGGTGTATCAATCAGTTGGTCACATCACCTGATATATGTATTTCCCCCGGTGGTTCTCATCCCGAGGGTCCTGATGAAAATCAGAGAGGTCAAGGCGGAAGCCATAGCCATCCTTCCTTTTCCCTCACGCAGAGCCTGGTTCTCGCTTTCAAAAGAAAATCCTATTAAACTGCCGGTTTCCCACAACTTACTCTTGCAGAGAGGTCAGGTTCACCCGAACCCAGGAATGCTTCAACTAGCGGCCTGGAGACTGACAGGGAAAATTTGAAAAATGTAGGTTTTTCAAAGGAAGTTATAAACACTCTGCTATTATCAAGAAGACCCTCTACAGTGAAAGTCTACAATAGAGTCTGGTCTCTGTTTAAGTCATGGTGTGCTCAAAACACCACTACTCCTGATTCCTTAAATTCAGTACTTCAGTTCCTGCAAGAAGGATATCAAAAAGGCCTCAAGATCAATACTTTTAAGGTTCAATTTAATGCGATAAACGCACAATTGCAGAATATCTTCTCAGGTAACCCCTTGATTAAACATTTTTTCAAGGCTTTCTTAAGAATGGATCCAAATCCTCATCCTCCAGCCCCTTCCTGGGACTTACCTACGGTTCTGGAACAACTTGTAGGTTCACCATTCGAACCTTTGCAAAAGGCTCCAATCAAGTGGTTGTCAGTGAAAACTCTCTTCCTAGTGGCTATCTCTTCAGCAAGGTGTGTTAGCGAGCTACAAGCCTTGTCTCATACTTAAGGGACTTGTCCCATACTTAAGGGACTTAGAAGAATGCCTTATCCTAAGAACCATGCCAGGGCATCTGCTGATGTCAGAAGAGCAATTCTGATATATATCCAAAGAACGAATTTCTTCCATAAATCCAAAGCACTCTTTTTACAGAAGGGGCAAACAAGGGACAAAAGCCAGCAAAGCTACGCTAGCAAGGTGGATTAGATCTGCCATTGAGAAATGTTATCTTCTAGCAAAACTTCCATCTCCCTTGAAGATTAGAGCCCGTACCACCAGGTCAACAGCAACCTCATGGGCTGAGATGGGCCATATTTCTCTGGATGACATTTGCAAGGCTGCAACCTGGTCAAACTCCTCTACATTTATTCATCACCACAGGCTTGACTCATTAGTGGCAGAGGGGTCTAAGTTTGGAAAAAGAATGTTGCAGTTGGCGTGCTTGACCCACCCTTCACAGTAGGTATTGCTGGTAAGTCTCATTGTTCTTGTGCTGCCTTAAGGATGATCAGGAATGATAGAATTTACTCAAAAAATTCTCTTTTCTTGGAGTCCAAAGGTAGCACAAGGCTCCCTCCCTTCTTAATATGTTTGAAATTATTGCTGTTCAATATTACACGGTGCCCATGCTCCTAGGGAGCTTATATGGGTGGGGTTAGCTCCACCCCATGGTGATTGTTCATTGCTGTGCTAACCTGTCTCTATGTGATTATGCCTAGGGACCATAATCTCAATGTTCTTGCGCTGCCTTTGGACTCCAGGAAAAGAGAATTTCGTGAGTAAATTCTATCATTCTTTCGCTATCTTCTGAAGCCAATACCTTTTTCATAATTCGGTGTACATAGCTGTGTGGGGTGTAATTTTTTGAGAGATGAGTTTGTGTTTTCATTGCTACACAATAGAGGTCTGTGCAACCTTTTGATCACTTTTTATAAAATTTTTTAAGTGTTGTAAAATGGTGTAAAAGTGGCATTTCAGACATTTTGGCGCTATTTTCCATTATGGGGTTCACCGCCGGGAATAATTTTATAGATCTGGCATTTTGGGGAGCGGCGATACCTAACATGTTTGTGATTTCTATTGTATATTTAGTTTAAAATCAGTTCTAGGGAAAGTGGGTGATTTGAATTCTTAGGGTTTTTTTTAACTTTTACAATTTTTTAGACCATCTAGGGGTCTGGTTCTTCCTACCATATACTGCAATACTCCTGTATTGCTGTTTATGGCATTTTTACATAGGATTCATTACAATGTGCCATACAGCCCCGGGTCTGACTGTAAGTCTCTGCCTGTGAACTGTTAACCAATAGAATGCTCTGTCTCATTGTAATGGGAAAAGCAAGATGGTTGGATAAGGGAACTGCCAGCTCACAAGGGGAGGTTATAAAACCACTTGTGTATGGAAAGTTCCAGGTCTACGTTCAAGGAAGCCAGCAGGAAGCAGAGGTGTCTGTTGCATGCTGCCCTTGGCCTGTCAGGAGACCAGAGCCAATGCAGAAGTCCACCATCAGGACTCTGCTCCAACTCTCCTGCCACAGCCTGAAGCGGTTTATCCAGGCCATCTTCCTGAGCAACTAAGATCCAACAAAAGACCAGAAGTTATGTGTTATCAATGTGCCTGAGTGATTCCTGGATTAGACTTTATACCAGATAGGGCGCCCCATCCTCCATCACCAGGGATCCATATCTGCACATCAGGGCTGCCACAGGGAGAAACCTACACTTCCAGACTCTCCCTCTATTTTCTTGCACGCACCACCTGCTGGATACCTGACAGGCCATGGACGAGGCCTCCGTTCCTCATACCAAACATTGTAATCATCCCCGTATGCTAGGCCAGTCCAGCCATCCACTCAGGTATTAAGGCCTGACTGTGATTAAACTTTGCAAGCCAGACTGTGTTATTCTGCTGCCTTGTGCTGTCAAGCACTGCTCCAGCACCGACACAGTTAACCCCCAGCAAAGAACTGTGTCTGCACTGCTGTGCTGTGGAGCGCTGCTCCAGCACTGGAAGTGTTAACCTCTGCAGAAGCTGAGCTATGCAGCAAGAAATTCCAGCCCGCTAAAATTCATTGGCCCATATGTGAGTGGCACAAATCCTGCACCAAGAATGTGTTGTGCTGGAGAAAATTCAGAGCTTCTGACGGAAGGACTTTAACCCCGCCCTCTCGCGCCAAAGTGTTCCCCACTTCACCACAGCGTAGGAAATAACCTTGTCAGTACCTCGTGGCCAGGAACACAGTTAATTCAGTATAGCGGAGCAACACCCAGTCTGCGATCTAGCCGACCCTCTGAACTACACAACCTCCAGAAGGTGCCTCCTGAACTGCCTCTATCCTGCTGGCGCACCCCAGTCTAACTGCTCGGAGCCTGTCCATCCTCTGGGACAAGGAACGTCACATTTCCCAACATGCTGACATTCCTCTACCTGTACACCCAGTGTCACCAAGTACAGCCAACTCTTCATCTCAGGCCACTGACGATCCTGATGTTGCTATCAACGCTCTTTCATCAAAGGAAACAACAGCTGCGGCCTCGAGTGTTCATCGAGCTTCCGTCATTATTTTGGGCCAGCCTGCGGCCTATGTCTGCGACCGCCCCATAGGCAAGACCCTGGTATCCTCCGCAGCATCCAGGAGCAGCTGAAGAGTTCCCTAGAGTTCCCTGCCGGCCTGCCAACTATAGAACCCCTCCTCCGACAAGCACCGGTGGTTCGGCTTCTTACGTGAAGATGGCACTGGCCGAGGTGTGTTTGTGTCACACCGGGCTGTAAAAATGTTTGACCTGCCGTACATGTGATACAACCTGCGACCGGTTGAGCCAGTACTTTTCTTCCTTCAGCCGGGCTCGCTGGGCTATTTGGCTGCTGGAGTACAACGTGCCCATGTAGCGTTTAACCCTGAGTCATGCTGGAATGACGTGATACCAGAGGTTGTCCAGGAAGAAATGCATCCCAGAGGATGTTGTACATCACCTGAGAACATGGCGATAATTGTGTGCAGCAAGATAGGGTCCCCATCACCATTGCTGGAATACAGTCTTCAGCCATGGTCCCAACCACGCAGCTGACTCCCGTTGTCTGTGTTACTATTGGTGAGTCTTCATCTGAGGCTGATCCAGTGGTAGACGTTTCTGCTACCCCTCTGGGGCCAGCCGCTACAAATGATCCTCTGGCTGCTGATGCTGCTACTGTTCCAGTAACATCTATCCCGCTGTAGCACCCACTGAGACAGTTGACATCACAACAGTACCTGCAGTTTCCTGCTCCTGCAACTCGGGTGTCTCAAGCCGCGTTATGCTACCCATTGATCCCAGTTTACAGGAACCCTTTTGCCAGTGTCTCTGCTGTGCAGGCTGCTTGTTGTTCCTATGGAAAATCTTTCTATGGTTCCAGACGCAGAATGATTACCTAAGGGCTGTAGCTCTTAACCCTTTCACGACCCTGACGTAATAGCACGTCACGGGTCGGCGGCCGCTGGTGATTGGAGAGGGCTCTCGGGCTGAGCCCTCTCATAGCCGGTAAGTCTTTTCTGCATACTGCAGCTAAGGCTTATCGATAACACCCGCAATTGGTGCCAGCTGTCGCCGCCATCTTTCGAGGACGTAGCTCCCTGTGACTCATCGGGGACGGCAATCCTTCTACTTCGGTTAACCCTTCATTACTATGTGCTATCATCACATTGTAATGTATGAGAGTAAAATCCCCATATCTGCCATACTGTAGTATGGCGTATATGTAGGATCGTACATACAACCTAGGGTTAAAGTACCCTAGGGAGTCTGGCTGAAAAATAAAAAATAAAAATAAAAAAAGTTAAAAAAAAAATTTAATAACAAAACCTAAAAACTCAAATAAGTTATAGCGCCCGAAGATGGCAAATCCCCCACCAATTTTTGTACAGGGGGTTTTAATTTTTTTAAATGTATGAAACATTATAAAACCTATATAATTTGTTATCCCCCGTAATCTTACCGACCCAAAGAATGAAGTAGACATGTCCATTTGGGGTTGCACAGGGAAGCCGCAAGATCCAATTCACTGCATTTGGAATGTTTTTTCCTGCTTCCCAGTAACACGGCATGGAATAATAAATACGATAACTATGAATTGCAAATTTGGTTATATTGCCCACATAGCCTAGATACTTTACCAAAGTGCACTTTACTATATTCCAGGTACGCAGCATGCTTGGACCGTCTAGAGGCTGTGTTATCCCCTTCAAGCCCCAGTCTATTCCCAGCAGGTCCAAAGCCGAGCCGTGGGCGGCTTGTTTATTTACCTAGGAGGTACACAAGGGTTAACAGGTGTTGCAAAACTCCAAATCCTTCTCCATACCAAAGGGTTAATCTGTGAGAGTGATCAACACACTGAGGGCCTCCAGTGTGGAATCATGGCAATACAGTAGCCATCCACTCAGGTATTCAGGGCCCCAGGTGGAGCTAGGCCCCGGTGGTGCAAACCCCGGTGAGCCCTCTTCATACACCCTTAGTAACACTGGGAAGGAGTTAAAAGGAATCTGTCACCACATTTTACCCCACTAAACTACCAGCATCAAAACAGGTTTCTTTTATTATTATTATAATTAAAATCATATAAAAATGAGCAGTCATATTTTGCTTGAGATGAGCCTAGTTTAGAGGTTTTTTTGGGAGTGACACAGCAGATGCCATTCAGAAAAAAAAAAGAAACTTTTTTTTTGTTGTGTTTTTTAAAAGCAAAATGTTCAAACTGTTTATTTTCTTCATTTATGTATTCTTTGGTTTGAATTTATTCTATATTCTACATTTGTTACACATACACTGTATACATTTTCTCTCTGGTTTGAGCTAGAGTATACATACAGTGCAGTTATCACTGCAACAGTGTCAGGCTCAGAGATAGTGGATCCTCTGTACCACCACGGACAATGACGTAAGCCGGCACCTGGGAGCGGAGTCTAAGTGGTACCCGGTTTCACCAGGTTGGACTTGTTGTGGCGTGGTACCACCAGGTCGTTCCACAGGCGCGACTTTGTCCACGGTGGCAGCCAAGGCGTAGTGCAGAATTGTTAGGCAAACTTGTGGTCAGGAACAGGGAGATTGTCAAGACAGGCAGCATAGGATCAGAGTCGGGGACGTAGCCGTAGGTCAGGACAGGCAGCATGGTATAGGAGTCAGGAACAACGGGAAATCAGGATTATCGCAAAGGGCTTGGAACACAGCTTTCTCTTAGGCACAGAAGCACAAAGATCCGGCAGCGGTCACAGGAAGAGGTTGAGCCTTTATAGGCAGTCAGGTGGCCAGCGCCATTCAGTGTTGCGCTGGCCCGTTAAATTTCAGACGGCCGGAGCATCCGCGCCCTATGAGGTTGGGACACGCGTGCTGAAGCGAGGATACTGTCGTTGGAGCGCGGCTAGATCTCAACGTGCTGTCCTTCTATAGAAAGCTTCCATGACGACTTCCAATGGATAGAAATCTGTCCATGGTCTTGTGATGGACACGCAGGTGCACAAGCTGTTAACGAGCCATTAACATAACTACATTTTATTTTTTAATTTTAAAAAAGGATAATGTATTGAAATATAGAGAGACCTATGAGAAGATACATCTCTATATACTAGTGTATTAAGCTTGTGTAACAGTGTAACTCTATGGAAGGTCTAATGAAGCTCTTAGATAAAATTGCCCCACTGACGACCAGTAAGACCATAGTCTAATGGATGAAGTGTCCATCACTAGTCTTGACACGCCGGGATCACCTAGAAAACAAACTTATAGTTAGGAGCACAGGCACGAGACGTTTGGCGCTCTGGGTTGCTAATCATGCATGCCCACGCACCTCCTTCTCCCATGCTGGGGGGTGACATCATGCTAGATGGGTCAATTCATGCCTCTTGGGTGAAGTCACCTCGCTCTCCCGTGCTCCCAGCATGGGAGAGGGAGGTGGCGAAGGCATGCATAATTAGCAGTCTGGAGCACCAGACATCTTGTTCCCGTGCCCCGAGCTGGTAATTATAAGTTTGTTTTCTAGGTGATGAAGAGAAGCCGGAATGAGTATTTGTAGGCTTTTTTGTTGTTCTTTTCAGGCATTGATTTCCTTTAAGACTCAAAATTTTGTTCGAAAGTTTAGTTACGCTTTAACATTAAAACTAAAGCCAACCATGCAAATCTAATTGCATATACAAGTTTTGACAACTAGATGTCAGCAAAAGTGCCGCTTGTAGGAAACTTCTTCAAATCAATGTGTATGAGGCCGGCAGCAAAATAACATAAATACTGCTAAACAGCAAACATTACTTACAGTACAGTGGAGTGGTACTGGAACACTATACAGATGCTGCTTAGTCTACATTTTTTCAGTTAAACATTTGGAAAACTGTTGTTATCAGTGCGGACATGCACTACAGTGTGTAAACATTATCTGTATATCATCCTTGTGATATATTAGATAGGATCCCTGATGAATTATAACGTGTCAGATCTATAAGATGAGAGAGGGAGAGCTAGCTGAGGGCTGTGATGTGAGGGAAAGCTGAATGTGAACAATTAGTAATAGTGTGTGTGATAGCGTACACCCACTCATTAGGCATCCCATCCAGTCCGTGCATTTTAGCATATAGCGCCCTAATTATATCAGCCTGCTCCAGAGGAAAACACATTTAGGGGCATGGACTGTCCTACAAGTTATTGTGGTAGAGGGACATTTATCATCAAGGTTTTGTTGGTGTTCTATGATTTTATTTTTTATCAATAAAGGTTTTAACCAGATACTCCTGATAGAATTGAGAGGTGAACAATAGGTTATCGTGAAACAGTTAACTGATAAAATGTTTTATTACGATGCTAGTAACATTACAAATCAAACAGCATTTTTTTTACATTTTCAAGAAAATTTTACAATCAATTATTTTAGGGAGACATCCCAGGTATGAACATAATCTGTTTTTTGAGTAAAAAATTGTACTTCCTAGTGACGGTATTTTATATTCCATGCTGTGTACAGGGAAGTGGGAAACTGTCGTAAAATTGACAAGAAACAGCATTTGTGCCATTTTCTGGTGGGCTCTGTTTTCACTGTCCACTCAAAATTACATCTCTATTTTATTCTTTGGGTTAGTCTGATCACAGGGATACCAAGTTTAAATAGCTATTATCAGGCATTAATAGATTTTTTTTTTAATTCAAACCTTTTGTACGAAAAAAATTTCCTTATTTTGCAAAGTCCTCTAGAAAACTGGTTCATGCCCTTTAGTAAATCTGGGCCTCTGTGTCCAAAGGAGCAGACGGCACCCCACAATCGCATTGTCAGTTGTCGGTAGGAGGGAGCCCCTTCCCCCAACAGGTATGGTCACAGCATTGACCGCTGGATCTCACAGGTTAACAGTTCGGATCAGATGTCATTACTATCCAGTCTGCTAGAGCAGGTGTCTGGCTGTCATATAACAACTGAGTGACTGTTCTTGCACAGGAGACCTGTGCAACTTAGACTGGGTCGACAGAGAAACCCATTGGCCTTCCCCAAGGCCCCTTACTGACTGACATAGTCACCTTCCCGGGGCTACCTATATGTACTGGGAACATGTGCTGGGGTTGCTTATCTATATACTGGGGATGTGTGCTTGAAACCTACTGTCTCTTTTGGTGGCCGTGACCAACCATCTCTTTCAGTGGCCGTGATCGACCGTTGCTTTCAGTGGCTGTCACCGATAGTCTCTTTCAGTGGCCCTCACCGACTGCCTCTTTCAGTGGCCATCACGGACCGTCTCTTCCAGTGGCAGCCAATGACCCTCTCTCTGTGGTCGCCACCGAACGTCTCTCAGTGCCCGCCATCGACCATCTCTCTCAGGGGCCGTCACAGACTGTCTCTCTCAGTGGCCGTCACTACCCAGCTTGGTGTCATGTGCAGAAATAGACACCGTACTATTAATTCCTACCTCTATATCATTATAAATAATTTAAAGAATTGTGGGCCCGGTGCTGAACCTTGGGTTACACCACTTGGCGTCTTTTAGGGACAGTGTTGAATGCCTTTGCAAAGACCAAGAACACAATATCCACAGCAGCTCCTCCATTTAGGCATCTGCTCGCCTGTTCATAAAAGCAGATCTGGTTAGTCTGACAACTTCTATCCTTAGTAAACCCATGCTGGCAGTCACTTATACTATGTGATGTCATATGCTCCTGTATGCAGGGCTGCATCTGCCATTAGGCAGGATTATCCAGCCTCAGGCGGCAGTTTGTGGGCCCCTGTTGGGATGGTAGATTGCCGTAGTATGGATTTACCAGACTCTGGCAAGTCCGTACTACCAAAAAAATAAATTACATTGGCGCCTTTAAGATGTTGATGTTATTGAGAGGCAGAGTGGTGCAGCACAGAACCGCCTGTGTGCACTGCTTTCCAAGATGTGCATACTATGTGCTGGGGGGAGCTGTATACTATGTGCTGGTGCTTAGGTGTTCAGAAGCAGGATTGGCCTTCCTTTTCTTGAACCCTTTCTACCCCCTCGATCTACAGTAACCCAGCTACCTACCTGCTCCTCCTGGCTTTCTTCTCCACTCTGCACTTCTATCCTGCGTATTGCTTGCTCACTGAGAAGCAAACTACTCTTAAGATTGCCATCTGCTCGCAGATGTGCAATATCTTCCTCCATATCTCTGACACGAACCTCCAGATGAAAAATAATGGCACATCTGTCACAGCAGTATTCAAACTGGAACTCCTGCTCCAGCAGTGTATACATATGGCATTGTGTGCACTGGAGCATATCACCAATCTTGCTAGTCATATCTTGGTTACAAAAACTGTGAAGAGTATTAAATAAAATTTATAAAATTAAAATTACTTACAGTTCTGTGAACTCCTCCTTTTTTGAACTCCACTTATATCACAAACCAATTGAATCACAAGCAAAATGAGCAGGCTCTAAGTTTTGAGGTGGTTTTAGGTGCAGTTTTGTTAATTTCAAAGGTGAAAGACATAAACTGAATGGGTGATATGATTTTGAAGAGGAACCTTATTCAACAAGGGTGGGAGGCAGCCAGGGGCGCACCTGCCATGAGGCAAGTTGAGATTCTCACCTCAGGCAGCGCGCCTCCTGCTAGAGGAGCAGGCGGCATCGGGCTCCCGCCCCCCTCAGCCGGCACATGGACCTGCCTATCACATCAACCCGCCTGCTGGCCGGCAGACTCCCCTATACCCTGCCAATAACATCCACCCACCGGCACTTCCCATCGCGGCCCGCCCACCACGTCCACCAGCCTGCCGGCCGGCACTTCGGCCCCACTGCCCGCCAATCACATCCATCCGCCCGACGGCACTTCACCTCGCGGCCCGCCCATCACATAAAACGCCCGCTGGCCGGCATACTCCCCCGCGGCCCGCCCTTCACATCCACCAGCCAGCCAGCCAGCCGGCACTCGGCAATTCCCCCCCGCGGTCCGCTCATCACATCCACCGTCCGCTCTGCACTTCCCCTCGCGGCCGATAATCCACCCGCCTGGCAAAAGTACCTGCCCTAGCCCAAAGTCCACACTCTCCAAGCCGAAGAAGCAATGACACTAAAGTGGGAGGAAGGCTTTCTCATTTCTACTCACAGTGGTCAGACCTCTGGGTCCTTTATTCTATTATTCAGTCTGGTTATTGTACAGAATGGGAAATTATCCCTCCTTCAGGCTTCATGATTACTAGACAACTTTCTACCCTTCTGGCACTCCAGCTTAGGGAGAATGTGCTCCCTCTCCTTTTTTCACATGTGGTAACCAGAGTCTCTCCTTTTCACCTTGTTCGGGGAACCAATGGTATACAAATTCATGATGGTATCTGTCAAATCTGCAACTACCTTAATTGGCAGAAACACCTTTATGTGTTCATTAGATTTAAAGGAAGCCTATTTTTATATTCCTATTCATCAGGACTCCCAAAAGTTTCCAAGTTTTGAGGTAATGAAGAACAGGTGGTCCATATGGAGTTCCGAAGACTGATGTTTTCTTGGCCTCTTGGATCTTTACCAAGCTTATACTGGAAGTTGTGAAGATCCTCAGGAAACAATACATCCTGCTAAAACCTTACCTAGATGACTTGCTCATCTTAGCAGGGTCAGTGAGACAGCTACTATTTCACCAGCAGGCTGTGTTTCATATTCTATCATTTTTCTGTGTGTCACACACTGGGGTGCCGGAAGAGTTTCTGGGGCTCAAGTCTGTGGACTCCCTGGACCACCGCGGGGGATAGCGATGCTAGCCGCAACCCGGGAGTGGAGTCTAAGGGGACTCCTGGTCTTCGCCAGAGCCCGCCGCAAAGCTGGATGGTCTTGCTGCGGCTAGGAGCCACCAAGTCGCTCCATGGGTGCGACTAGGCCCGGATTGGATTTTGGTAATTTACTGTACTGTAGTCCTAGGCTACAATAAACAGCTGTAACAGTTATCACAGGTGTCTGTAATTTAGATTTATTGTTTATCCTGGTTCTTACGACAATCCAACATTTTTAAAATTCGATTGTCAGAGAGACCAAAAAAATTTTGACTGGGGTTACAATAATAAACTATACGGTTCCGACTTACATACAAACAAGAACAAACCTACAGAACCTATCTTGTATGTAACCCGGGGACTGCCTGTATATAATGTAAAAAGATACTATGTAAATTTTAGAATTCGTTCAGTATATTATTATTTACCCAATCAAGGAAATATTAATTGATTCAATATCGTCATTTAACATTTTCCCCACAATTAACCAACAGAGAAAGCTCAATGGAGAAAACCAGTGCAGGCTGTCACCTGACTTCTATAAGGGTGGGCTGTCTATTCGGAGATCCGGTGATATCACAGCCCCCCACCCCCCCACCCCTCCACCCCTTATCACCTGGGGAAGGAGTTCTTGTTTTGCTGACTACAATGAGAAGCATCCATATTTTGTTGCCTGCACTATAAGTTATAGGATAGTAATAGTGAAGCAGTGATGGATGAATTGTCACTATTCTAATTGTCACTATTCTAATACTTGTAGTGCCAGTAGGAGTTACTGAAGAACTTGTTGTGTTCTTGACTTTTTCTGGTCTGATGAGATTGTCAACTCCACTTCTCAAGCCATTACATTCTAATGGCAAAAGAAGTTATGCAGGGTTTCAGAATTTCTGCCTGTGGGGTTTACTGATGCACACATTGGGGCACATTTACTAAGGGTCCTGCGGCCACGATTCCCTCCAGTTTTCCCGAATACTACCGATTTGCGCCGTTATGCGCTGAATGGCCCCGGATTTTGGCGCACGCGATCGGATTGTGGCGCATCGCCACCACGACAGAAATCGGGGGGCTTGGCCGTCGGACAACCCGCGGAATTTAAAAAATGAATTGTGTCACAAGATCAGCACTTACATGCACCGGGAAGAAGGTGAACTCCGGCTGACCTCGGCGCAGCAGCGACACCTGCTGGATATCAGGCGCATGACCTTAGTGAATCCTGGCAAACCCGAATCCTCGTCGGACAATGCGCCGCGGGATCGCGACTTGACCGGGTAAGTAAATGAGCCCTATTATTTTGCTTTTACTTTTCAAAGGCTGGGTGTCTAGACAAGCTTTCAAATGCTGCTGGATAGATTCTTTTATGTATAAAATGTTACTTATACATGTAAGAGTTAGTTATCATACAATGACTCTCTGCTGTGCTAAATACCTTCACATATTGCCACTTCAAAAGGTCCATTCTTAGGTTAGCGATCGCCTTAGCAGTGAGCTATAATGATAATGTACCTCGTCACCCAATGCTCTTAAAAGGGAAACTGTTACCATTTTTTTATTATAAATATCACAAAATGGACCTTGCACAACCGAATAGCATATAACAAACGCGACACACCATTAATGAATGTACAAACAACAAAAGCAAAGAGAGTATGTCATGAGGCATATAGTATAGTATATATAGTATACTAGAGTATAATATAGTGCAAAAAATGAAAAAATCTTTATTAGTTCACACACATATTTTTCAAACAGGGAAAACTAGATTATTAAAATCAATTAAAAATGTACCAAGTACATGAATGAAATACATTGTTGGTTACACAGGTGAGTGTCAACCAACAACACCCCCTCTCACAGAGTATGTAAACACCACTTCAATTGTAAAATGTAAATGTCTGACCAAGTGCTCAAACAATGTCAAAGGTATCAGGTAAGTAGCACTGGTCTATGTGGGCAATGGAGTGGTAATGGAGGAGGTGGAGGGTTCCCCACGCGTTCTGTCTCCTATTGGAGACTTCCTCAGGGGTAGAAGTGCCCCCTCGAATGCCAAGCTCCAATAAATACCCCTGTCCTACTTACCCTGGCTAAGTGTGCACATCCCTGGCTAAGGTAGCGTGTAATACTGCAATCATGCGGATACAGGCGCCGGAAGTGGCGTCACATTGTTTATCATATCGCGATACTTGGTTGCCAAGCGATGACTACAAACATCTTTGACCAAAATCTCACTGTACAAAAGGAGCTACGATCATTCAGGTATGTATGTAATAAGGCGCTAAAAAGAGCAAGTGCCAAGTACAACAGTTAGTACAGTTAAAAACATAACATAACATCAACTGAGTTCAACTCCAAAAATTGGGGATGCCCGATGAATAACAAAAAAAAATAAATTAATTTTTGTATGTGAACTAATAAAGATTTTTTGCACTATACTTGCCTCATGACACACTCTCTTTGCTTTTGGTATTTGTACATTTTTTATTATAATAAATTATTTCAAGTATGCATATAATTGAAATCATTTATTATAAATGCTATGCCCTGCCTGGCATAGAATTGTGCATACCCACTTGGGGTAGAGGGGGAAATGATAGCAATTACTGGAAGTGTGCATTAATATTGTCACATATTTTAGAAAAGTCCCACGTTTCTTGCGCCACTATTCTGGCAGTCTTTGCACATAAATACATGCGCAAACTGCTTGTACATGTATTTATGAAGCTTGTGCGCCAGTATTGTATCACGGCTTTGCTGCAACACAATACTGTGCACCTAAAGGGGCATTCCAGTGCACATTTGCACCACACGCCACATTTACATCAGCAAGTCTGACATAATTGTGGTGCACGCCTATATAATGTGCTATCTGTGTGTGCACGTAATCGGAGTTGGCAACATGGAAAAGGAAATGGGTATCGTACATAGTTTTTCGAAACGTTTCTTGATGAACATGCATCTTAAATGACCCGAAACGGGGTATGAAGTGTACAATGTTGTCAAATAAGAAACAGAAAGAAGAAAAAAGAGCATCAAGTACATGCAACATCCCACACCGGGGCCTAGCCTTTTCTCGGGGCCTGGAGTCAGCCGGGGCCCGCAGTACCTGAGTGGCTGGCGGTTGCGGCCTAGGCATGCTAGTGTCACGGTGCTTGGTATGGGGAACCGGAGGGCTGTCCTACAGCCTGGCAGGTCTCCAGCAGGGTGGTGTTGGCAAGAAATGATGAGGGAGAGGCTGCTATAGCGGTTCTCCTGGGGCAACCCTTTGGTGTCTAGAGTATGAGTCTCTGTGTGGTGGACAGGGTGCCTGTGATGGTGACAGTCGTAGTAGCAGGGACCAGACGGAGGCAGAGGTTGAACGAAAACAACTTACAGTTCTTTATTGGAACCGCAGCAACGTGCCTTTAATAGAGTAGTGGAGTGCTGAGATGCAGTTGGAGGGAGCCACAGGATGTAGAGCGCCAGCCTGGATGCAGAGGGCAGGCTGGGAGGTAGCTGTGTCCTGGAAGGATGCTTCAGCTTGTGCTGGGTTGCTTCAGGTATCACCCTTAAAGGTAGGATGATACCCCTTTCCTCACTATACTAGCTATTAGTTCCACTCTTCAGGCAGGGGCTAGGCTCTTCCTGCTCTGGTCTGGTATGCTAGCTGTACAGAGTCTGTACTGGAGTAACTCCAGTCTGCTTCTGCAGACTCCTAGTTCTGACTGCTCTCTACTCTCTTCTGAGAGAACTCACTTCCAGAAGTTTCCTCAACAGGGATCTTGTTACTCCCCTGGTCAGGTGGTGGCTGCTCCTCCAATTACATCTCAGCTCACATCTCAGCTCACAGAGACAAAGCATAACACCTGTGATTGGCTGACACATATGACATCACATAAAACAATTAACTCCTGCCTTACCAGGCAGGATCTACCACTGCAATGTTCCCCTGTGTCCTATAAGGACTATGTAGTGTGATGTAGTGACATGCTGTGGGGCTGACTAGACCCTACACAGGCTGCAAGCTACATGGTGGGACGTATTCGTAACCACTCCTCCGCCTTGCATCGGCGAGGGTGTTGCATACACAAAATATGAAATAAAGCAGTATGATAATATGGACTGTACAGTTGCTGAAATCAAATCTACATAGGATACAGTAAGTGTTAAATGACAATTTTATCAGTAACATAAGATGATATCTTGTCTGGCATTAAGGCCCTAAGGTGTCCTGGTCTCTAACGAAAAAATCCAAAAGGACTCCCTATTCAATAATTTTCTCTGAAGGTCGCCCCCTCTCTTCGGGCGGTTAACTCTCTCAATAGCCTGCCATGTGAGCCCTATGCATTCTTTGTTATGTGAGTACCTAAAATGACGTGAGACAGCAGACACATTGAATGAGTTGCTCGTAATGTCGGACAAGTGTCGGCGTAGTCTGATCTTTAGTGGACCTGTAGTACAGCCCATGCATTGGACCCTGCATAGGAATTTAGCAAGTTAGACTGGGTTCACACAGGGGTTAATCATTGACATTTACAGTTGATTCATAGTGGATGGCTTTTGATGCATAGTTTTAGGCATTATAATAGTTATTGCTGTGGATTTGTGGATCATTTCCATTTTCATCAGATCTTTCTGCAACAGAATGAGACAACTTACATACAACAGCAGAAATATTTTGTGCGTCCCACACCTTAAATATTTAACTAAAACTCTAACATTCCAGCCTAAGGCTGATTCCTAGTCCATTTAGTCAGGGTACACATATTACCCAATGGCTTAGTTATTGCAAAATCAGATGCTGCAGGGCTATCAAATATAAATCATTTTAAACGGATCAGCCCTTATTTGCAGAGGTTGCCAACTGGCATTTATCCCAACGACAGGCTACTAGGGTAGTAATGGCAAACCTTTTAGAGACCAAGGGGCACATTTACTAAGGGCTGTTGGACAGTTTTCTGCCGGACTTTGCATGTTTTTTGTAGTGCAAATTGCTTGCACAGATATTTAAGAAGTGTCTGCACTACACGCAACCCTTTTGTGGTGCAGCTTCACTAGGCATCATGCAACACAAATTAGGGGGTGTTCCTATGCTCAGTCGGTCTGTGTTTGGTGCAGTTTGCATGGTTGTTAGTAAATGTACACCAGAGTGCCCAAGCTGCAACCCAACAAAAAAATAGCAGATTTGTTGTTGCAGCAGTTTAAATGACAAATTCAATGGCCAAAGGCCATTTTAAGAAGCCAATATCCAAACAAAAACTTAAAACTTCTTTTTTCATAATTTTGTTAAATGAAAAATGTTTTTCTATTTGTGCAATAAACAGTATTTAAAAACACAGATTCTTATGCAGTGTGTTATCACCTTACTGTTTCAGTATATTTACTATCAATGTACTGTATGACTGTTCCCCCGTAGCAATATTTATTGCTGTTTTTTATGGTGGAATAAAAGAAAGATTTTTTTCACAACGGAGTGCTGCTTCTTTTCCATTTTTTTCATACAGAGAAGAGAGTGCAGCGCAGCCAATATCTGTTATCCTTTCCCATTTGCCTGAAAACAGTGTTCAGCTTGTTCTATGTATTTTCTGTCTTGGATGACGAAAAAAACCTGCTGATTCTCCAAATGCAGCAACGGGGTGATCACAAACAGCACAAAGGTCTGCAAAAAATAAAAAGTGGCGGTCTTGATAGGACAGAACCTAATACCGTGCATTGCAAAAGATAATTCCGTAGAATTGAATATGGTATTATTTATTTCTATTTTTTTTCATCATCTTGTTCGGCAAATAAGTAATTAGTCATTTTTACATCATCACACGCCTATTATCTGTAGGGTCACCTCTTCATCCTCATAGAATGTAAGCTCTTATGCAGTGGCGGACTGGGAATTTAAAATGGCCCTGGAAAAAAATGTAAAAGTGGCCCCATTCTGTGGGCGGGGTCAAAACAAGCCATGTGATATGGGTGGAGTTAGTAAACTCCACACGAACTGTTTATAGATGGTCTAAATCAACATGTACAGCGCAGCGAAAGAGACTCATACCCCCCTCCCCCCTTATAAAGGAATAAAGCTTCTTTTTTAAAAGAACACAACTTAATACTGACTTATATGTACAAAAAAATAATACAATACCTTCTCAGTTAAACAATAATATAACTACTATAATACTGCCCCTTTGTACAAGAATATAACTACTATAATACTGCCCCCTATGTATAAGAATATAACTACTATAATACTGCCCCTATGTACAAGAATATAACTACTATAGTGCTGCCCCCTATGTACAAGAAAACTACTATAATACTGCCCCTATGTACAAGAATATAACTACTATAATACTGCCCCTTGATACAACGATATGAACTACTATAGTGCTGCCTCCTATGTCAAGAAACTAATAACATATAACTGGCCCTTTACAAGAATATAACTACTATAGTCTGCCCCCTATGTACAAGAAAACTACTATAATACTGCCCCTATGTACAAAAATATAACTACTGATAATCTGCCCCTATGTACAGGAATATAACTACTATAATACTGCCCCCTATGTACAGGAATATAACTACTATCATACTGCCCCCTATGTACAGGAATATAACTACTATAATACTGAGGAATATAACTACTTAGACCATATACCACCCCATCACGGCCCTCCATTATACATCCATGCCAAGTTCCAAGTATATTGGCAGCCAGCCCCCCCCCCCCGTATATAGCCAGATACCCACCCCAGTATACAGCCAGCCCCCCTGTATATAGACAAACAGCCTCTCCACAGTATACAGCCAGCCCACCCAATATATATAGCCAACCAGTTCTACCAATATACATCCAGACCCCCCGGCAGTATATGGCCAGTCAGTACCACCAGTATATAGCCAGCCCATCCCCAGCAAATAGCCAGCCTGCCCCCATTTCCCCCAGTATAGAGCCTGCCGGGCCCCCCCCCCGCTTTTCGGCCGCCCCCATTCCCCCCCCCCCCCCCCCCCCCCCCCCCCCTGAACTGTATACAGCCAGCCCCGAAAATTACAAAAATAAACGCTGTACTCGCATTTCTGAAGCTCTGCTGATGCGGTCCGGCCGGCTGTGTCAGCTCAGTAAGTACTGGCGGCTCACAGACTATGATGTCAGCCGCTTGCTGGGGATATCAAATTTGTATAGATTTTAGAATGTTTTCATACATTTACAAAAATTAAAACCTGTACAAAAATTTTTCTGGTACTAATAACTTTTTCTTAATTTGTTGAACGGAGCTGTGGGTGGAGTCATTTTGTGCGACATTTGATGGTGTTTTCAATGCTACCATTTTTAGGACTGTACAACCTTTTGATAACTTTTTATTGAATTTTCCTATTTGCGCTATTTTCCTTTACCCCCAAAGATCACAAAAACGAGGGGTCTGATGGGGTCCCACGTACCTCTGTCTGACCCCTCGTGGCGCCATCAGAGTAAAAGAACAGACAGCCATGCATGACCGTTTTGCTCCATTCATCTCTATGGAGCTGACAGAGATTGCTGAGCGCAGCCGTATGCTCCATTACTCTGATGAGCAGTGTGCAAGTAATTGCAATTATTTCAGTGCTTGTATACCAGAAACTGGCATACAAGCACTTTATAAGTTCCACCATACATTGGGTATCTAGGGGGGGTGGTCATATATGTTTTGCCTCATATGTGACCACTACGTGACCTCTTTGACCATAGGGGGTTATGACATTTTGTCTTGGGATGTGGGTGGTCACATATGTAATGGAGAGGATTGTCAGATATGAGGTCCATGTCATATGTGACAAAACAAAAATATGAAATGGACCTCATATGTGTCAATGCTCTCCATTAGATGGGGCCACCCACAGCCCAAGACAAAATCACATATCGGATTGTGCATATATTTTGGTGTGTTTACATATGTCATGGTGGTGGTCACATATGAGTTTTGGGAAGCTCATATTTGATCACCTCCCCATGACATATATGAACATGAGTCCAATTAGGTATATACACTCACCGGCCACTTTATTAGGTACACCATGCTAGTAACGGGTTGGACCCCCTTTTGCCTTCAGAACTGCCCCCCATTTTTAGGACTGTACAACCTTTTGATAACTTTTTATTGAATTTTTTACATTTTTCAAAATGGCAAAAGTGCGCTATTTTTCTTTACCCCCAAAGATCACAAAAACAAGGGGTCTGATGGGGTCCCACGTACCTCCGTCTGACCCCTCGTGGTGCCATCAGAGTAAAAGAACAGACAGCCACGCATGACCGTTTTGCTCCATTCATCTCTATGGAGCTGATGGAGATTGCTGAGCGCAGCCGTCTGCTCCATTACTCTGATGAGCAGTGTGCAAGTAATTGCAATTATTTCAGTGCTTGTATACCAGAAACTGGCATACAAGCACTTTATAAGTTCCACCATACATTGTGTATCTAAGGGGGGGGTGGTCATATATGTTATGCCTCATATGTGACCACTATGTGACCTCTTTGACCATAGGGGGTTATGACATTTTGTCTTGGGATGTGGGTGGTCACATATGTACAAAAATTGAGAAACAAAGAGGGGAATTGTATATGATGGCTAAGAATATGCGATTTAAAACATATCGTTGTAATCGAAAAAAGTTTTTTATTTAACAATAGTAATCTCACACTGAACAAACATTTAAAAACACTTAAAAAGGAAGCCAGGCGGTGGCGGAACGCGTGGGGAGCTGAGCCCCTATCCCTATCTATTGGACATGGTGATATTGACTCATTTATATTACATGGACCATTTACCGATTTAGTGCTGCACTTTTGTACTGAGAGCAGAGATATTTCTATTTTCTAGCCAACTGCACATATTACATATGCTCCTCTTACAGTATACAGCACTCTCTGATCACCTACACCAATAGGCACACTGGGGGATAGGTAGCTGTAGCATGCCTTGCAGACAACCCCAACAGGTCATGCTCAGATCCAGGCACATCATGTTTGTGCTTTTTAAGTGATTTTAAATGTTTGTTCAGTGTGAGATTACTATTGCTAAATAAAAAACTTTTTTCGATTACAACGATATCTTTTAAATCGCATATTCTTAGCCATCATATACAATTTCCCTCTTTGTTTCTCAATGTTTGTAGTATTTACCAGGGAGTTGTGGCTACTATAGTCCACAGGCATACATAATGGTCACATATGTAATGGAGAGGATTGTCAAATATGAGGTCCATGTCATATGTGACAAAACAAAAACATGAAATGGACCTCATATGTGTCAATGCTCTCCATTACATGGGGCCACCCACAGCCCAAGACAAAATCACATATGGGATTGTGCATATATTTTGGTGTGTTTACATATGTCATGGTGGTGGTCAGATATGAGTTGTGGGAAACTCATATTTGATCACCTCCCCATGACATATGTGAACACAAGTCCAATTAAGTATATACACTCACTGGCCACTTTATTAGGTACACCATGCTAGTAACGGGTTGGACCCCCTTTTGCCTTCAGAAGTGCCTCAATTCTTCGTGGCATAGATTCAACAAGGTGCTGGAAGCATTCCTCAGAGATTTTGGTCCATATTGACATGATGGCATCACACAGTTGCCGCAGATTTGTCGGCTGCACATCCATGATGCGAATCTCCCGTTCCACCACATCCCAAAGATGCTCTATTGGATTGAGATCTGGTGACTGTGGAGGCCATTTGAGTACAGTGAACTCATTGTCATGTTCAAGAAACCAGTCTGAGATGATTCCAGCTTTATGACATGGCGCATTATCCTGCTGAAAGTAGCCATCAGATGTTGGGTACATTGTGGTCATAAAGGGATGGACATGGTCAGCAACAATACTCAGGTAGGCTGTGGCGTTGCAACGATGCTCAATTGGTACCAAGGGGCCCAAAGAGTGCCAAGAAAATATTCCCCACACCATGACACCACCACCACCAGCCTGAACCGTTGATACAAGGCAGGATGGATCCATGCTTTCAAGTTGTTGACGTCAAATTCTGACCCTACCATCCGAATGTCGCAGCAGAAATCGAGACTCATCAGACCAGGCAACATTTTTCCAATCTTCTACTGTCCAATTTCGATGAGCTTGTGCAAATTGTAGCCTCAGTTTCCTGTTCTTAGCTGAAAGGAGTGGCACCCGGTGTGGTCTTCTGCTGCTGTAGCCCATCTGCCTCAAAGTTCGACGTACTGTGCGTTCAGAGATGCTGTTCTGCCTACCTTGGTTGTAACGGGTGGCGATTTGAGTCACTGTTGCCTTTCTATCAGCTCGAACCAAAGCATTTTTTCCCGGTGAATTGCTGCTCTGCTTCTAGATGGTAGGACTCAATAAGAGTCTTTCCAAAAGAGGAGTTAGAATGGACACTACATACTACTAAGATACCTTGCGACAACTCCAAGTTTGACAAAAATTTTAAGAGTTGTCCCTTGGTATATTCCACCTCCTTATAATACGCAAACACATTCACACTTCACGCCCAACCTGTTGTGAATTCAGTAAAATGAATAATGTAACAACTGTTTAGAGTCCCTTTGCGTCCTATTAACCCCTCGATTAGCTCATAAGGGGCGCCACATAACGGGCACTGAACTTTCCAGAAAATCATTCGCAATTTCCATCTTGGACTCCATTGCCACATGTATTTGGAAACCAACCTATATGTTCAAAGCTCCATTTCATTTCACCAGTGTATTACCCTATCACCAATATTAACACCTTGCTATATTCCCCAAGGGGTGTACAGTCCAACATTAGTAGGGTCACTTTTCCGGTTTTCCTCTGCTTTGGTACCACTACGGCTCTCCCAATGCATCCTAACACATGTTGAGGATTTCTGGTAAGAATTTAGCCTCTAAAAACAAAACCCCCTCATTTCGCGCTACTGCTTGTGCGCCCATAAAGCATTTATATGCACATTGGGGTCCTTCTACACTCGGGAGAAATAGTTTTAACCCTTTTAACGGGGTTATTGTAATATAGTAATTTAATTTCCTGCTTCTCCTACCGTCGCGGGTCAAATCGAGTTCAGTGCTAACGCCCTTTTTGCTTACAAAAATTTAGTAGTAAAGTTTACCTTTATAGACAATTTTCAACCTTTTAATGTTTATGTGCCTAATTGGAATCATCACCCTGTAGGGGCAAATACATATTTACACATTTCAAAATTCTCTAAGGTGGGTGCTTTCAAAATAGGGTCACTTTTCCGGATTCTTATCTGTTTTTATACCTACTAGGGTTCTCCAAATGCAATGTCAACATTTCTTTCAATTTGGGCTTCTAAAAGGCAACACCTCCCCCTTTTCCGTTTACTGTGCGCCCATACAAGACATTTTATATCCCCATGTGAGTATTCTACACTCGAGAGAAATAGGTTTACCACACACATTTTGGGGGGTTAAATTACATTTTTTTTACATCCCTTGTGGCTATAACAATAGGGGTACAATGACCTTTATATAAGAAACATGTTTCGACCTTTGTCCGATTTTAAGCCCTAATAAATAAACACCTTTATGGACAAATACTCTAATACACTTGCTAATTCTCTCAGGGTGTTGCTTTCCAAAATGGTGACACTTGTTGGGGTCCCCTCTGTTTTTGGTCCCGCTACTGCCTCTAAAATGCTCCTGACACATGTAAAGGATGTTTGTCAAATTTTGGCTACTAAAAGGCCACGCCCTCTTTTACCTTCTGAGCTTCAACTGGCGTAACCCATACAACAGTTTATTTGCATGTGTTGTGCAATTTATCTCGTGAAGAAATTCTAGTATACCATTTTTTGGGGTTGTTTTCATTTTCATGCCTTAATGGGATACAAAATTGTTCATCTTTTTCCTTTTAGGGACCTAATTGAACAAACACCTGTGGGGGGAAATACACATAGTCCACTTGCTAAATTCTCCAAATGGTGCACTTTCCAAAATGGTGACATTTTTTGGGGTTCCCCTCTTTTTGGTACCACTATGGCTCTCCCAAATGCATCCTGACCACTTGTAAAGATGATTGTCCACATCTGGCTCTAAAAGGCCAAGCCCCTCTTTCACTTCTTAGCTCTCCTATCTGTGTACCCATACAAACACTTTATATGCAAGTGGTGAATTCTGTGCGTGGAGAAATAGTTTGTACATATTGTATGGGGAGTGTTCAATCATCGTTTATCCCTTGTGGCTTACACAAATTTGGGGTAAAAGTGCTTTGTTTGAGACATTTTCATTCACATTTTTTTCCCTTGTGCCTAATTGATCAAACACCTAAACAACACCTGTTTGGGCACTACACAAATTCACCTTGCTAAACTCTCCAAGGGGTGTACTGTCCTTTCCAGAATGGTGTCTCTTTTGGGGGGCTTTCCTTTTTCCTCTGTTTTTGGTACCACTAGGGTGGCTCTCCAAATGCATCTGACACATGAAACTTTTCAGCAATATTTGGCCCTGCAAAAGCGAAACAACGCTCTTTTCCATTCCAAAGTTCCCCCCTTTGCCCAGTACAGCAGGGTACAGTGACAAATGGTTATTGGCTACTCAGAGGACTTGCCCTAAACTGTAAAATGCAATTTTCCTTTTACAACCCTGTGAAGGTGCAAATTTTATGTTCAATGAATCTATGGTAGATACAATTACATTTCCTGTAATTCACTTTCATTTATGTTTCCATTCACCCACCCATCATGAACGCTCAGTAGGGTTTACCAAAATTCCCAAAGGGTGTTTTGATAGTTTGAGAGGTGTGTTTGCTAAATGGTGTCATTTGGTGGGGGTTTTCTGTCATGTAGGCCTTAAAAAGAAGTCCTTCTACCTAACTGACCCTCCAAAGAGGTTTGATGATTTCGTGAAAATCTGAAAAAAATTGCACCTAACGTTTAACCTCCTAGCATCCTAAAAAAGAAAAGATGTTTGAAAAGTTGCGCCCCTCCAAGTTAAAGCAGCATATGAAAATGTTGTTATCAAGTTATGTTTAGTGATCTGACTAACTTTCCAAAAGTAGAAAGTCTTGCATTTTGGAAACATTGTTTTTTTTTCAAACATTTTGGCAATTTCCATTTATTTCATAAATAAAATATAATATATTGATTAATTTCTCGACCAACATGAGTATCAATCTCAAATCAACTGGATTGTTAAAGCCGTTTTCCAAAGTTTAACCCTTAATAGACCCCCATGGTGATTTTCAATTGCTGTGCTAACCTGTCCTCTATGTATTAGCCTAGGTACCATAATCTCCAATGTTTCTTGCGCTGCCTTTGGACGCCAGGAAAGAGAATTTTGTGAGTAATTCTTCATTCTTTCGCCATCTCGAAGCCAATAACTTTTCATAATTCGGTGTACATAGCTGTGTGGGTGTAATTTTTTGAGAGATGATTTGTGTTTTCCAATTGCTACAAAATATAGGACTGTGCACCTTTTGATCACTTGTACAATTTTTTAGAACATCTAGGGGTCCATATTGTTCCTACCAGATACTGCAATACGCCCCTGTATTGCTGTTTTATGGCATTTTTTACATAGGATCATTCCAATGTGCCAACCGCAGGAGCAGTGCCCCGTGTCTGACTGTAAGTCTCTGCCTGTGAACTGTTAACCAATGAATGCTTGTATCATTGTAATGGGAAAGCAAGCGGGTTGGATAAGGGAACTGCCGCTCACAAGGGGAGGTTATAAAACCACTTGTGTATGGAAAAGTTTCGCAGGTCTAACGTTCAAGGAAGCCAGCAGAAGCAGAGGTGACTGTTGCATGCTGCCCCTTGGCCTGTTCAGAGACCAGAGCCAATGCAGACGTCCACCATCTGGACTCTACTCCAACCTCCTGCCACATCCTGAGCGGTGGTTTATATTCCAGGCCATCTTCTAGCATCTAAAGATCCCAACCCGCGAAGTTTGCCTGCTGTTGTGGCCGTTGCCAAGTGTCCATAAAAGACCAGAATTTGTTTAGCAATGTGCCCCTCTGATCGATTCCCTTGATTAGGCTGTAACCATAAGGGCGCCCCATCCTGCCATCACCCAGCCAGGGATCCATATCTTCACCTCAGGGCTGGCCACAGGTGGTAGTGTCCGCCACCTCCACTTCCCGCCTCTCCTCCCTTTTCTTTCCCGCATAAATCGCCCCTTCTTTCTCCCGATCCCTTACCATTTACTCTTCCTATCTGTTTCCTCCACCAAACATTGTAATCATCCCCGCATGCTATGCCAGAACATCCCTCCACCTCAGGTATTAATGCCTGACTGTGATTAACTTTGCAAGCCCTATTGTTATTCTGCTGCCTTGTGCTGTCCAAGCACCTCCAGCCCCGTTAAACCCCCAGGCAAAGAACTGTGTCCTTCACTGCTGGGTGCTGTGAGCGCTGCTCCAGCACTGAAGTGGTTAACCTCTGAAGACGCTGTGGCTATGCAGTCAAGAAATTCCGCCCGCCTAAAATGCATTGGCTCATATTGAGTGGCAACCATCCTGGAACCATGAATGTTGTGCGGAGAAAATTCAGAGGCTTTCTGACGGGAAGGACTTATAAAACCACCCCGCCATCTCACTCCAAAGTGTTTTCCCTGCCCCCCACTCCCCACACAGCTTAGGAAGTAACCATTGTCATTAACCTCGTGGCCAGAACACAGTTCATTCAGTAATGGGGAGCAACCCCCCCCTTCTGCGATCTACCGATCCTCTGAACTACCCACCCTCCATCATGTTGCCTCTGACCTGCCTCTACTCCTTCTTGTCTTCACCCCCGGTCTAGACTGCTCGTGAGCCTTTCCCTGCCTCTGTGCCAGTAACCATCCCCATTTCCCCCCATTCTTCCATTCTCTACCTTTACCAACCCCATTAGAGATGTGTCACCAAGTACAAAGCCAACTCTCCATCTCAGGCCACTGACGATCCTGATGTTGGCTATCACGCTCTTTCATCAAAGTGAAACAACATCTGCGGCCTCGAGTGTTCATCGAGCTTCCGTCATTAATTTTGGGCCAGCCTGCTGCCTATGTCTGCCGACCGCCCCATAGCAAGACCCTGGTATCCCCCGCAGCATCCAGGAGCACTGAAGAGTCCCTAGAGTTCCCTGCCGGCCTGCCAATAATAGAACCCCTCCTTCCGACAAGCACCGGTGGTTCGCTTCTTACTTGAAGAGATGGCACTGGCCGGTGGTGTTTGTGTCACGACCGGGCTGTAACAATGGGTTTGACCTGCCGTACATGTGATAACAACCGCGACGTTGAGCCAGTACTTCTCTTCCTTCAGCCGTGCTCGCTGGGCTTATTTGGGCTGCTTGGGTACACGTGCGCCAGTAGCGTTTAACCCTGAGTCATGCTGGATGACGTGATCACCAGAGTTTGCCCAGGAAGAAATGCCTCCCAAGGAATGTTTCTAACTCACCTGAGAACATGGCGATAATTGTGTGCCGCAAGATGGGGTCCCCCATCATTCACCATTGCGGAATACAGTCTTCAGCCATTGTCCCCAACCACGCACTGACATCCTCCCGTTTTCTGTGGTACTATTGGTGAGTGCTTCATCTGAAGTCTGCCCAGTGGTACTTTCTTTTTCGGCTACCCGCCTCTGGGGCCAGCCGCTACAAATGATCCGCTGGCTGCTGATGCTGCTATGTCAGTAACATCTATCCCAGCTGTAGCAACCCACTGAGACAGTTGACCTCAACACATACCTGCAGTTTCCTGCTCCTGCAACTGGGTGTTCCTCAAGCCGGCTGTGCTACCCATTTGATCCCAGTTTACAGGAAACCCTTGCATTGTCTTCTGCTTGCTGCAGAGGCTGCCTGTTGTTCCTATGGAAAATCTTTCTATGGTTCCAGACCAGGATGATTCCTCAGGGCGTGCTCTTACCCATCTTTCACGACCCGTGCCGTATACAAAGTCACGGGTCTGGGCCGCTGGTGATTGGAGGGGCCTCTCGGGCTGAGCCCTCTGCATAGCCGGTAAGGTCCTTTCTGCATACTGCAGCTAAGTCTTATCGATAACACCCGCACATTGGTTGCCGCATGGGCGCCCCGCCATCTTTCCCCGGGATCGTAGCTCCCTGTGACTTCATCGGGGACGGCAATCCTTCTACTTCGGGTTAACCCCAATTCATTACTAATGTGCTATCAGCACTGTAATGTATGAGAGTAAAATCCCCATATCTGCCATACTGTAAGTATGGCAGTATATGATAGATCCGTACATACAACCTAGGGTTAAAGTACCCTAGGGAGTCTGAAAAAGAGTAAAAATAAAAGAAAAAAAAGTTAAAAAAAAAAATTTATCATAAAAAGCTAAAAATCAACTAAGTTATTAGCTCCCGAAGATGGCAAAATCCCCCCAAAATTTTTGTAGCAGGGGGTTTGAATTTTTTTTAAATGTAAAACATTATAAAACCTTATAAATTTGTTAGCCCCCGTAATCTTACCGACCCAAAGAACTGAAGTAAAGACATGTCATTTGGGGTTCACAGGGAAGCCTAAGATCCATTTCACTGCATTTGGAATGTTTTCCTGCTTTCCCAGTAACACGGCATGGAATAAATAAATACGCAACTATGAATTCATTTTTACGCAGAAACAAGCCGCAGAAGCTCGTAACACGAAAAAATAAAAAGTTATAGATTTTTTGATCATGGGAGTGAAAAATGACATGAAAAAAACAAAAAGCAGGTCCTTTTCTTTTTTGCAAATATGACTGCACTACGAATTTATCACAGTTGGGCTGAGCCCATAATTCCCCTTGCTGCTATTGAGCTAGACACTGTCCTGGAATCTTCTCTAGTTGTTTCACAAGCCAGAGACATTGCTGGACTTATCCCCTGTGGTGTTTGAAAACACCCCCTCTGCTGAAAGCAGACACAACTATCTCTGTGCCCAGAGAATGGACTCTAGCATAATTGAGCACCCTGAGAGACTTATAGTCATTACTTTCTATTTGATAATGAGAGAATGCTATTATGCCTATTGTGCCTTCCATTTCAGGTCAAAAGGAATTATTATCAATATTATACCTTCCCTTTCAGGAAAAAAGGATATTTTGTTGCTATTACTGCCTAAAGTAGTAATGCTACGTCATGTAACTTTATTGAACTTGTTAATATTAATGTCTCTTCGGCTATAGTACCCGGCTTAGAAACCATGACTGCGGGCGCTTGTCTTCTTTTCTCCCACCCCCAGTATATATTGCCCACATATCCTAGATACTTTACCAAAGTTGAACTTTCACTATATCAGGTACTCAGCATGCTTGGACGCGTCTAGAGGCTGTGTTATCCCCTCTTCAAGCCCCAGTCTATTCCCCAGCGTCCAACGCCGAGCCGTGGGCGTCTTGTTTATTTACACTAGTAGGTACACAGGGTTAAAGTTTTGCCAAACTCTTCCAAATCCTTCTCATAAACCAAGGGTTAAATCTTGTGAGAGTGATCAACCACCGTAGTGCCTCCAGTGTTGAATCAGTGCAATACAGTAGCCATCCACTCAGGGTATTCAGGGCCCAGTTGGAGCTAGACCCGTGGAGCAAACCCAACCCCGGTGAGCCCTCTTCATACACCCTTAAGTAGCACTGGGAAGGAGTTTAAAGGATCTGTCACCGACATTTTACCCCACTAACCTACCAGCATCAAAACAGTTTCTTTTATTATTATTATAATAAAATCATAAAAAAAGATGAGCATTCATATTTTGCTTGAGATGAGCCTAGTTTAAGGAGGTTTTTTTTTGGGAGTGACACAGCAGATGCCATTCAGAAAAAAACGAAACTTTTTTTTTGTTGTGTTTTTTAAATCCAAAATGTCAAACTGTTTATTTTCTTCATTATTTATTCTTTGGTTTGAATTTATTCTATATTCTACATTTGTTAGCACATACATTGTATACATTATTCTCTCTGTTTTTTTGAGCGATATTATACATACAGTGCCTTTATTACTGCACATGTCAGGCTCATAGATAGTGGATCCTCTGTCCCACCACGGACATTACGTAAGCCGACAACCTGTGGAGCCAGAGTCTAAGTGGTGCCTGGTTTCACAACAGAGCCTCACCGCAAAGCAGTTGGCTTGTTGTGGCGTGGGTAACCACCAGGTCTTCCACAGCGCGACTTTTGTCCACGGTGGCAGCCAAGGCGTAGTTGCATAATCGTTAGGACAAACTGTGGTCAGGAACAGGGGATGGTCAATACAGGCAAGCACAGGATCAGAGTCGTGCGTAGCCGTTGTCCGGAGAGGCGCAGGCTATCGTAGTCAGGACAGAATCGAGGTCACAACTGGAAAGTCCGGATGATCGCAAATGCTTGGACTCAAGCTTTTCTTCCCCTAGGCACGGAAAGCACAAAGATCCGGCAGGTTCACAGGAAGAGTTGAGCCATTTATAGCAGTCAGGTGCCAGCGCAATTCAGTGGTGCTCTGGCCCTTTAAATTTCAGAACGGCCGGAGCCATGCCCGCGCCCTCTGAGGTTGGGACACGCGTGCTGAAGCGAGGATACTGTCTTGGGCGCGGCTAGATCTCAACGGCTGTTCCTTCTATAGAAAGCTTCCATGACTAACTTCCAATGGATAGAAAATCTGTCCATTGGTCTTTGTGATGGACAAAACGCAGGTGCACAGCTGTTAACGAGGCCATTAAATAACTAACATTTTTTTTGTTAATTTTAAAAAGGATAATGTATTGAAATATAAGATACCTATGAGAAGATACATTCTATATACTAGTGTATAAGCTTTGTGTACAGTGTAACTCTATGAAGGTCTATAAGCTCTTAGATAAAATTGAGTGCCCCACTGACGACCATAAGACCATAGTCCAAATGGATAAGTGTCTATCACTAGTTCTTGACCCCGCCGGGATCACCTAGAACACAAACTTTATAGTTAGGAGCACAGACACGAGACGTTTGGCGCTCTTGGTTGCTAATCATGCTGCCCCGCACCTCCCTTTCCATGCTGGGGGGTGACATCATGCAATGGGTCAATTCATGCCTCTTGCGTTAACGTCACCGCCGTGCCTCCGTCCGTGCTCCACATGGGAGAGGGGAGGTGTCGAGGCATGCATAAATTAGCATCTGGAGCATCTAGACTCTGTTCCGTGCCCCGAGCTGGTAAGTATAAGTTTGTTTTCAGGTGATGAAGAGAAGTCCGGAATGAGTATTTGTAGCTTTTTTGTTGTTCTTTTCAGGCATTGTTTCCTTTAAGACTCAAATTTTGTTCGAAAGTTTAGTTACACGCTTTAACATTAAAAAACTAAGCCACATACCATCAAATCTAATTGCATATCAATTTTTTGCAACTAGATTTGTCAGCAACAGTGGCCGCTTGTAGAAACTTCTTCAACAATTGTATGAGGTGAGCCGGCAGCAAACTAACATAATACTGCTAACAGCACACATTACTTACAGTAACAGTGAGTGGACTGGAAACACTTCCAGATCTGCTTAGTCTACATTTTTTGTTCAGTTAAACCTTGGAAAACTTTTGTTATCATGCGGACATGCACTAAACCCGTTTAAACATTAATCTGTATATCGTCATTGTGATATATTAGATAGGATCCCTGATGAATTATAAACGTCGATCTATAAGATGAGAGAGTGAGAGCTAGCTGAGGGCTGTGATGTGAGGGAATCTGATGTGAACCTTATTAAATAGTGTGTTGATAGCGTACACCACTCTTGGGCATCCCATCCAGTCCCGGCCTTTTAAGCATATAGCGCCCTAATTATCTCAGCCTGCTTCCGGAGGAAAACACATTTAGGGCATGGACTGTCCTACAAGTTATTGTGGGTAGAGGACTTTATCATCACGGGTTTGTTGGTGTTCGATGATTTTATTTTTTAAATCATAAGGTTTTTAACTCAATACCCTGAGGAATTGAGAGTGAAACAATAGGTTATCGTGACAGTTCCTAATAAAATGTTTTATTACGATCTATGTAACCTTACAATCAAACAGCATTTTTTTTTAAATTTTCAAGAAAATTTTACAATCAATTATTTTAGGGAGACACCCCAGTATGAACAGACCGATATACTACCTCGAGTATAGCCGAGTTTTCAGCACAATTTTTGTGCTAAATTCTCCACTCGGCTTAACTCGGGTATATACAAAAATAAACTCATACTCATCTATTCCGATGGCCCGGGCAAGCTCCGCTTCCAGCTTCATGGTCCGCGGCGGGTCCGCGCATATCCGTCTCACCGCCGTCTCTCCTTCAGCAGTCCGGCGCTAGGACCGGCGACATCCCGTATCGTCACGACCCGGCCGGCACACAACTTGACATCAGCCAACTGTGATGTCACAGTTTATGTGCCGATCGGGCCGTTCGTACTGATACACCTAGGCGATCCTACGCTGTCCTAAAGGAAAGAGGCGCTGCAGGCGAGAAGCCCCTGACCCGCCGCGGACTGAAGAATGAAAGCGGAGCTGCCTCGGCTTTGGAATGGTGATTATGAGTTTATATTTTTTGGGGGCTGGCATGGCTGGCTGATACAACGGGGGCGGCTGACAGCCGGATGTATACAACGGGGGCTGACAGCTGGCCTGTATACAACGGGGCGACAGGCTGGATTATACAACGGGGGGCGACAGGCTTGCTGTATACACAGGGGGCTGACAGGCTGGCCTTGTATACCAACCGGGGGCTGACAGGCTGGCTGTATCAACAGGGGGCTGGCTATATCCTGGGAGGCTGTGCCAATGCATTTCCCACCCTCGCTTATTAACTCGAGTCAATTGGTTTTTCCATTTTTTGTGTTAAAATTAGGGGTCTCTTCGGCTTATACACGGGTCGGCTTATAATCGAAGTATATACGTAACTGTTTTCTGTAGTAACAAATTGTACTTCTATTGACGGTATTTTATATTCCATGCTGTGTACAGGGAAGTGGGAAAACTGTCGTAAAATTGACAAGAAACACCATTTGTGCCATTTTCTGTGGGCTCTGTTTCATTCACTGGTCCCCCTCAAAATTTACAATCTCTATTTTATTCTTTGGGTTTAGTCTGATCATCAGGGTACCAAGTTTAAATAGGTCTATTATCGCATTAATAGATTTTTTTTTTTTTTTTTAATTCAAACCTTTGTACGAAAAAATTTCCTTATTTTGCAAAGTCCTCTAGAAACTGGTCAATGCCCTTTAGTAATCTGGCCCTGTGTCCAAAGGAGCAGAACGGCACCCACAATCGCATTGTCCAGTTGTTCGGTTAGGAGGGAGCTCCCTTTCCCCCAACAGGTATGGTCACAGCATTGAACCCGATGGTCTCACAGGTTAACGTTTCGGATCAGATTCCATTACTATCCATTCTCTGCTAGAGCAGGTTGGTCTGGCTGTCATATAACCCTGATGACTGTTCTTGCATGGGAGACCTGTGCAACTTAGCCGGGTCGACAGAGAAACCCATTGGCCTTCCCCCAGGTCCCCTTATGGACCTGACATAGTCCAACCTTTCACGGGGCTACCTATATGTACTGGGAACATGTGCTGGGGTGCTTATCTATATACTGGGGATTGTGGTGCTTGAACCTACTGTCTCTTTGGTGCCGTGAACCAACCATCTCTTTCATTGCCGTGATCGACCGTTGCTTTCAGTGGCTGTCACCGATAGTCTCTTTCAGTGGCCCTCACCGACTGCCGCTCTTTCATGGCCATTCCGGAACCGTCTCTTCCAGTGGCAGCCATACCGTCTCTCTCATTGTCGCCATCGACCATCTCTCTCAGGGGCCCTTCAGCAGAACTGTCTCTCTCATTGGTCCGTCACTACCACCAGCTTGGTGTTAGTGCAAAATAGACAACCGTACTATTAATTCCTACCTCTATACATTATAAAATTTACAGAATTGTGGGCCGGTGCTGAACCTTGGGTACACACCCGTGCGTCTTTTAGGGACATTGTTGAAATTCCTTTGCAAAGACCAGACCCACAATATCCCCGCGCTCTCCTTTAGGCATCTGCTCGCCTGTTCATAACAGCAGACTGGTTTAGTCTGACAACTTCTCTCCTTAGTAAAACGCCATGCTGGCAGTCACTTAGTACTCTGTGATTCATATGCTCCTGTATGCAGTGCTAGCATCTGCCATTAGGCAGATTACCAGCTCAGGCGGCAGTTTTTGGGCCCCTGTTTGGGATGGTAGATTGCCGTAGTATGGATTGACCGTACTCTGGCAAGTCGTACTATACCAAAAAAATAAATTACTGCGCCTTTAAGATGTTGTGTTTTATTGAGAGGCAAGAGTGGTGCAGCCACAGAACCGCCTGTGTGCCACTGCTTTCCCAAGATTTGCATACTATTGCTGGGGTAGCTTATACTCTTTTCTGGGGCTTAGGTGTTCAAGCAGATTGCCTTCCTTTTCTTGAACCCTTTCTACCACCCTAGACCTACCCCCGTTTTTTCTTACACCCCCTCGATCCTAACAGTAACCCCAGCTACCTACCTGCTCTCCTGGCTTTCTTCCCACTCTGCACTCTCTATCCTGCGTATGCTTGCTCAGCTGAGAAGCACACCTACTCTTAGATTGCCATCTGCTCGCAGATGTGGCAATATCTTCCCGTCCATCTCTCTGACACGAACCTCCAGAGGAAAATAATGGCACATCTGTCCACAGCAGTATTCACACTGAACTCCTGCTCCATCAGTGTAATACATATGGCATTGTGTGCACTGAGCATAATCACCATCTTGCTAGTCATATCTTGGTTACAAAACTGTGAAAGAGTAAATTAAATAAAATTTATAAAAATTAAAATTACTTACAGTTCTGTGAACTCCTCCTTTTTTGAACTCCACTTATATCACAACCATTGATCACAAGCAAAATGAGCAGGCCTCTAATTTTTGAGGGGTTTTAGGTGCAGTTTTGTTAATTTCAAAGTGAAAGCCATAACTGACTGGTGTAGGATTTTTGAAGAGGAACCTTATTCAACAAGGGTGGGGAGCAGCCAGGGGCCACCTGCCATGAGGCAGATGAGATTCTCACCTCAGGCAGCGCGCCTCATGCTAGAGAGCATGCGGCATCGGGCTCCCTCCCCCCCAGCCGGCACAGGACTCTGCCTATCACCTCACCTCGCCTGCTGGCCGGCAGAACTCCCTATACCTGCCAATACCTCCACCCACCGCACTTCCCATCGCGGCCCGCCCACCACGTCCCCACCACCTGCCGGCCGCAACTTCGCCCCCACTCCCCCAACAATCCATTCCGCCCTACGGCACTTCACCTCGCGGCCGACCATCACATACAAGCCCGCTGGCCGGCATACTCCCCCTCGGCCCGCCCTTTCACCTCCACCAGCCAGCCAGCACCGGCACTTCGCAATTCCCCCCCGCGTCCCCGCTCATCACATCCACCGTCCGCTCTGCACTTCCCTCGCGCCGATATCCACCCCCTGGCAAAAGTACCTCCCCCCTAGCCCCAAGGTCCACACTCTCCAAGAAAGCCGAAGAGCAATGACACTAAAGTGGGAGGAAGGCTTTTTTCTCCATTTCTACTCCATCAGTGGTCATACATCTGGTCCTTTATTCTATTATTCAGTCTGGTTATTGTACAGAAATGGGAAATTATCCCATCCTTCAGGCTCATGATTACTAGACAACTTTCTACCCTTCTGGCACTCAGCTTAGGAGAATGTGCTCCCTCTCCTTTTTGTCACTGTGGTAACCAGAGTCCTCTCCTTTCACCTTGTTCGTACTCAATGGTAATCCAAATTCATGATGGTATCTGTCAATTCTGAACTACCTTATGGCAGAAACACCCGTTATGTGTTTTTCATTAGATTAAAGGAAGCCTATTTAATTCCTAGTTCATCAGGACCCAAAAGTTTCCAAGTTTTGAGTAATGAAGAACAGTGGTCCATATGGAGTTCCGAAGACTGATGTTTTTCTTGGCCTCTTGGATCTTTACCAGCTTAATAACTGGTAAGTTGTGAGATCCCAGGAAACAATCCATCCTGCTAAAACCTACCTAGATGACTGGCGCATCTTACGGGTCATGGGCCAGCTACTATTTCACATCAGGCTTTTTCAATTCTAATCTATCAGTTTTCTGTGTGTCCACACTGGGGTGCCGGAAGAGTTTCTGGGGCTCAAGTCTGTGACTCCCTGGACCCACCGCGGGGGATACGATGCTATCCGCAAACCCGGAGTGGAGTCTAAGGGGACTCTGGTCTTCGCCAGAGCCCGCGCAAAGCCGGATGGTCCTTGCTTCGGCTAGGAGCCACCATCGCTCCCATGGGTGCGACTAGGCCCGTATTGGATTTTGGTAATTTACTGTACTGTAGTCCTAGGCTACAACTCAACAGCTGTAACAGTTTCAACAGGTGTCTGTATTTAGATTTATTGTTTTATCCTGGTTCTTACTCCAATCCACATTTTAAAAAATTCGATTGTCAGAGAGACCAAAAAATTTTGACTGGGGTTACAATAATAAAACTTACGGTTCCGACTGTACATAGACAAACAAGAACAAACCTACAGAACCTATCTTGTATGTAACCCGGGGACTGCCTGTCTATAATGTAAAAAGATACTATGGTAATTTTAAGAATTCGTTCAGTATATTATTTTTACACCCATCAAGGAAATTTAATTGATTCAATAGGCGTCATTTAACATTTTCCTCCCCACAATTAACCAACAAAAAGCTCAATGGAGAAAACCATGCGGCTTCACCTGAATTCTATAAGGGTGGGCTGTCTATATTCGGAATCCGGTGAATCACAGCCCCTAACCCCACCTCCCACCCCCCCCCCCCTCCACCCCTTATCACCTGGGGAAGGAGTTCTTGTTTTGCTGACTACAAGGAGAAGCCATCCATATTTTGTTGCCTGCACTATAAGTTTAGGGCTATTATAGTGAAGCAGTGATGGATCTTGTCCTATTCTAATTGTCACTATTCTAATACTTGTAGTGCCAGAGGAGTTACTGCAGAACTTGTTGTGTTCTTGACTTTTTCTTGGTCTGATGAATTGTCAACTCCACTTCTCTCAAAAGCCATTACAGTCTAATGGCAACAAGAAGCTTATGCAGGGTTTTCCGAATTTCTGCCTGTGGGGTTTACTTGTCCACATTGGGGCACTTACTTTAAGGTCCTGCGGCCCGATTCCCTCCAGTTTTTCCCGAATACTACGATTTGCCCGTTATGCGCTGAATGTCCCCCGGATTTTGGCGCCAGCGATCGGATTTGTGGAGCATCGCCACCGGCACGACAGAATCGGGGGGCTTGGCCGTCTGCAACCCGCGTATTTACAATGAATTGTGTCACAAGATCACCTTACATGCACGGAATAAGGTGACTCCGCTGACCTCGCGCAGAAGCAGCGACCCTGCTGATATCAGGCGCATGACCTTTAGTGAATCCTGGCAAACCCGAATCCTCGTCGGACATGCGCCGCTGGATCCGCGACCTTGTACCGGGTAGTATGAGGCCCTATTATTTTGCTTTTACTTTTCAAAAGCGGTGTCTAGACAAGCGGTCAAAATGCGGCTGGATCATTCTTTTTATTATGGTATAAAATGTTTCTTATACATGTAAGATTTAGTTTACTCTACAATGACTCTCTGCTGTGCTAATACCTTCACTATTGCCCCCACTCTCAAAAGGTCGCTTCTTTAGGTTAGCGATCGCCTTAGCAGTGAGAGCTACAAATGATAATGTACCTCGTCACCCATTGCTCTTAAAGGGAACAGGGCTGTTACCCAGTTTTTAATTAATAAATATCACACAAAATGGCCCTTGCACAACCGAATAGCATATAACAAACGCGACACAACCTTAATGATGTACAAACATACAAAGCAAAGAGAGTATGTCAATGAGGCATATAGTATAGTATATATAGGATACTAGATTATAATATGTGCAAAAATGAAAAAATCTTTATTAGTTCACACAACATATTTTTTTCAAACAGGAAAACTAGATATTAAAAATCATTAAAATGTACCACGTACATGCTGAAATACATTGTTGGTTACACAGGTGAGTGTCCAACCACAACACCCCCTCTCACAGAGTTTAAACACCATATTCAATTGTAAAATGTAAATGTCTACCAAGTGCTCAAACACTGTCAAAGGTATCAGTAAGTCAACTGTCTATTGGGGTCAAATGGAGTGGTAATGGAGAGGTTGAGGGTTCCCACGCGTTCTGTCTCTATTGGAGACTTCCTCAGGTAGAATGCCCCCTCGAATGCCAACTCCAATACATCCCTGTCCTAACTTACCCTGGCGAAGTGTGCACATCCCTGGCAAGGTAGCGTGTAATACTGCAATCATGCGGATACAGGCGCCGGAAGTGGCGTCACATTGTTTATCATATCGCGATCGTGGTTGCCAAGCGATGCCTACAAACTATCTTTGACCAAAATCTACTGTAAAAAAAGGAGCTACGATCATTCAGTTAATTATTGTAATAAGGCTCTAAAAGAGCAAGTGCCAATTACAACAGTTTAGTATAAAAAAAGACAGTTAAAAACATAACAGACATCACTGAGTTGCAACCAAAATGGGGTGCCGCGATGAATCACAAAAAAAATAATTAATTTTTGTATGTTACTAATAAAGATTTTTTTGCACTATACTGGCCTCATGACACACTCTCTCTCTTGCTTTTGGTAATTGTCATTTTTTATTATAATAAATTATTTCAAGTATGCAATATATTTGAAATCATTTAATTATAAATCTATGGGCACTGCCTGGCATAGAATTGTGGTCATACCCACTTGGGGTAGAGGGGAATGATACAATACTGGAATTGTGCATTAATATTGTCCATTTTAGAAAAGTCCCCTTTCTTGCGCCAGCTATTTCTGGCATTCTTTTGCACATAAATACATCGCAAACTGCTTGTACATGTATTATGAAGCTGTGCGCCAGTATTGTTCGATCACGGCTTGCTGCAAACACACTTACTTGCACCGAAGGGGCATCAGTCACATTTGCACCACACGCCACTTTTACATCGCAAGGTCTGACATAATTTGTGCACGCCTATATAATGTGCTTCTGTGTGTGCACGTAACGTAGTTTGGCAACAATGGAAAAGGAAATGGGTAAATCGGTGGTGACATAGTTTTTTCGAAACTTTCTTGATGAACATGCATCTTAAAGACCCGAACTGGGTATGAAGTGTAACAATGTTGTCAAATAAGAAACAGAAAGAAGAAAAACGAGCATCAAGTCCATGCAACATCCCCACCGGGGCCGAGCCTTTTCTCGGGGGGGGGGGGCCTAGTCAAGCCGGGGCCCGCAGTACCTGAGGGCTGGCGGTTGCGGCCTAGGCATGCTAGTGTCCCACTTGCTTGGTATGGGGAACCGGAGGCTGTCCTCCCGGCAGTCTCCCAGCAGGGTGTTGTTGTCAAGGAAATGATGAGAAGCTGCTATAGCGGTTCTCCTGGTGCACCCCCTTTGGTGGTCTAATATGAGTCTCTGTGTGGTGGAACAGGGTGCCTGTGATGTGACTCCGTGTAAGCGGGGGACCAGACGGAGGCAGAGTTTGAACGAAAACAACTTACAAGTCTTTATTTGGAACCGCAGCAGCCCGTGCCTTTAATAGAGTAGTGGAGTGCTTAGATGCAGTTGGAGTGGATCCACAGGATGTAGAGCGCCAGCCTGGATGCGAGGGCAGGCTGGGAGGTAGCTGTGTCCTGGAAGGATGCTTCATCTTTGCTGGGTTGCTTCAGGTATCACCTTAAAGGTAGGATGATACCCCTTTCCCTCACTATAATATACTAGCTATTATTCCACTCTTCAGGGCAGGGGCTAGGCTCTTCCTGCTCTGGTCTGATGCTAGCTGTACAGAAGTCTGTACTGGAGTAACTCCTTCTGCTTCTGCAGACTCCCCCTATTCTGACTGCGTCTCATACTTCTCTGATATAACTCACTCTTCAAAGTTCCCCAACAGGGATCTTGTTGCTCCCCTGGTCAGGTGGTGGCTGCTCCCAATTACATCTCATCTCACATCTCAAGCTCACAGAGACAAAAAGCATAACAAACACCTGTGATTGGCTGACACATACTGACATAACATAAAACAATTAACTCCTTCCTACCAGGCGATCTACCACTGCAATGTTTCCCCCTGTGTCCTATAAGGACTATGTAGTGTGATGTAGTGACTGCTGTGGTCTGCCTAGGCCCTACACGTCTGCCAAGCTACATGGTGGGGCGTATTCGTACCACTCCTCCGCTTGCATCGTCGAGGGTGTTGCATACACAAAATATGAAATAAAGCAGTATGATAATATGGACTGTACAGTTGCTGAAATCAAATCTACAATAGGATACAGTACGTGTAAGACAATTTTTATCAGTAACATAAGATGATACTTGTCTGGCATAAGGCCCCTAAGGTGGCCTGGTCTCAACGAAAAAATCCAAAGGCCTCCCCTATTCAATAATTTTCTCTGACAGTCGCTCGCCCCGCTCTTCGGGCGGTTAACTCTCTCATAGCCTTCCATGTGAGCCTATGCATTCTTTGTTATGTGAGTACCCTAAAATAAAGTGAGACAGCATACACATTGAATGAGTTGCCGTAATGTCGGACAAGTGTCGGCGTGTCTGATCTTTTTGGACCTGTATCAAGCCCCTGCATGTACCCTGCATAGGAATTTAGCAAGTTAGAACTGGTGTTCACACAGGGTTAATCATTGACCATTTACAGTTGATTCATAGTGGATTGCTTTTGATGCATAGTTTAGGCATTACTAATAGTTATTGCTGTGGATTTTGGTCATTTCCATTTTCATCAGATCCTTTCTGAACAGAATATCACTACATACAACAAGCAGAATATTTTGTGCGTCCCACACCTTAATATTTAACTAAAACTCTAACATTCCAGCCTAAGCTGATTCCTAGTCCATGTAGTTCGGGTCACATTTACCCATGGCTAGTTATGCAAAATCGATGCTGCAGGGCTATCAAATATAAATCATTTAACGGATCAGCCCTTATTTGCAGATGTTGCAACTGGCATTTATCCCCACGACAGTCTACTAGGGTAGTAATGGCAAACCTTTGAGAGGACAAGGTGCACAATTTACTAGGCGTGGACAGTTTTCTTTCCTGCCGGACGTTGCAATGTTTTTTGTGTAGTTGCAAATTGCTTGCCCATATATTTAAAAGTGTCTGCACTACAATACAACTCAAAACCCTTTTGTGTGCAGCTTCACTAGGCATCATGCAACACAAATTAGGGGGTGTTCCTATGCTCAGTCGGTCTGTGTTTTGGTTCAGTTTGCCATGGTTGTTAGTAAATGTCCCCCAGAGTGCCCAAGCTTCAACCCAATACAAAAAAATAGCAGATTTTGTTGTGCAGCGTTTCAATGGCAAATCCAAACAAACACTTAAAACGTCTAACTTCTTTTTTCATAATTTTTGTTAACAAAAATGTTTTTCTATTTGTGCATAAACAGTATTTAAAAACACAGATTCTTAATGCGTGGTGTTTATCACTCGCTGTTTCGTATAATTTTACTATCAATGTACCTTAATGACTTTTCCCCCTTAGATAGTTTGCTGTTTTTTATGGTGGAATAAAAACGATTTTTTTCAGCAACGGAGGCTGCTTCTTTCCATTTTTTTCATACAGAGAATAGAGTGGCAGCGTCAGCCAATATCTGGGATCCTTCCCATTTGCCGAAAACAGTGTCACTTGTTTCAGTATTTTCGGTCTTGGATGACGAAAAAAAAACCTGCTGCTTCCCAATGCAGCAACGGGTGACATCACAGCACAAAGTCTGCAAAAATAAAAGTGGCGGTCTCGATAGGAAAGAACCTAATCCCGTGCATTGCAACAGAATCATCCGTATAATTGAAGATGGTATTATTTATTTCTAGTTTAGTTCATCATCTTGTTCGGCAAATAAGTAATTAGTCCTTTTTACATCATCAACACACCTATTATCTGTAAGTCAACCTCTTCATTCCTCATATAATTTACGCTCTTATCAGTTGCGGACTGGGTAATTTAAAATGCCCTGGCAAAAATGTAAAAGTGGCCCCATTCTGTGGGCGGGTTCAAAACAAGCCAGTGATATGGGTGGGTTAGTAACTCCACACGAACTGGTTATAGATGGTCTAAATCACAGTACAGCGCAGCGAAAGAGACTCATACCCCCTCCCTCCCTTATACAGGAATAAAGCTTATTTTTTTAAAAGAACACAACTTATACCTAGCCTATGCGTATTTCGTCCGGAAGTCGTGCGCCCCGCTACGCATGAGGAAGTGTCACGCTAGAGATGCAGTGGACTATACATCGCCCCCCGATGGCAAGTGGATGCTCTCTTATGGGAGGTTCCCCCCTCCCCCTCCTCTCCTCCTTCCCTCTTTCCCCTCCTCATCACTCGTCCCTGGGACTTCTGGGTAGAAGGAGGGAGGATCGATCCATTTGTCCGACGGACGTCGCGTTATCCATTCACATCATCCCCTCTTTCTCGCTCCCTATAACACTATAATACTGCCCCTATGTACAAGAATATAACTACTATAGTGCCTGCCCCCTATGTACAAGAAAACTACTATAATACTGCCCCTATGTTACAAGAATATAACTACTATAATACTGCCCCCTATTTTAAGAATATAACTAACTATAATCCTGGCCCCTATGTACAAGAATATAACTAACTATGTGCTGCCTCCTAATGTACAAGAAAACTACTATAATACCTAATACGCCCCTATTTACAAGAATATAACTACTATAGTACTTTACTGCCCCCTATGTACAGAAAAACCCTACTCTAATACTGCCCCTATGCAATAATATAACTACTATAATACTGGCCGCCCCCTATGTACAGGAGTATAACACATAATACTGCCCCCTATGCACAGGAATATAACTACTATAATACTGCCCCCTATGTACAGGAATATAACTACTATGCCATATACCACTCCCAGTCACCCCTCCAGTATACAGCCAGCCAGTCCCCAAGTATATTGGCAGCCAGCCCCCCCCCCCCGTATATAGCCAGATAGCCCCCCGTATACAGGCCAGCCCCCCTGTATATAACAAAAAGCCTTCTCCCCCGTATAACAGCCAGCCCACCCTATATTAGCCAACCATTTCTACCAATATACATCCAGACCCCCCGCAGTATATGGCCATCAGTACCACAGTATATAGTCCAGCCCATCCCCAGCAATAGCCAGCCTGCCCCCATTTCCCCCAGTAATACAGCCTGCCGCCCCCCCCCCCCCCCTGTATGCGCCTGCCGCAAATATCCCCCCCCCCCCCCATCACTGTATACAGCCATCCCCGAACATTCAAATAATAAATAACGCTGTACTCGCATTTCTGAAGCCTCTGCTGATGCGCCGGTCCGCCGCTGTGTCAAGCTCAGTAGTACTACTGGCGGCTCACAGACTATGATGCAGCCGCTTGCTGGGGATATCAAATTTGTATAGATTTTTAGAAGTTTTTCATACGTTACAAAATTAAACCTGTACAAATTTTCTGGTACTATAACTTTTTCTTTTAATTTGTTGAACTGAGCTGTGGGTGGAGTCATTTTGTGCGACATTTGATGGTGTTTTCATGCTAACCATTTTTAGGACTGTACCACCTTTTGAATAACCTTTTTATTGAATTTTCCTATTTGCGCTATTTTCCTACCCCAAAGATCACAAAAACGAGGGGGTTCTGATGGGGTCCCCGTACCTCTGGTCTGAACCCCTCGTGGCGCCATCATAGTACAAGAACCGACGCCATGCATGACCCGTTTTGCTCCATTCTCTCTATGGAGCTGACAGAGATTGCGAGCGCAGCCGTAATGCCTCCCTTACTCTGATGAGCAGTGGTGCAAGTAATTGCAATTATTTCAGTGCTTGTATCCCAAACGGTCATACAAGCACTTTATAATAAGTTCCACCATACATGGGTATCTAAGGGGGGGTGGTCATATATGGTTTTGCCTCATATGTGACCACTACGGTACCATCTTTGACCATATGGGGTTATTGACATTTTGTCTTGGGATGTGGGTGGTCACGATGTAATGAGAGATTGTCAGCTAGAGGCCCAATGTCATATGGACAAAACAAAAATATGACATTGGACCATCATATTTGTCAATGCTCTCGCATAGATGGGGCCACCCACAGCCCAGACAAAATCAATATATCGGATTGTTCATATTTTTGTGTGTTTACATCTGTCTGTGGTGGTCAGATATGAGTTGTGGGAACTCATATTTTAGCACCTCCCCATGACCTATGTGAACACAAGTCCAATTAGGTATCTACCTCACCGGCCACTTTATTGGTCCAACCATGCTAGTACGGGTTGGACCCCCTTTTTGCCTTCAGAACTGCCCCCGAATTCTTCGTGCATATATTCAACAAGGTGCTGGAAGCATTCCTCTCTCATAGATTTTGGTCCATATTGGACATGAGGCATCAACAGTTGCCGCAGATTTGTCGGCTGCACATCCATGATTCGAATCTCCCGTTCCAACCCCACATCCCAGATTGCCTCTATGGATGAGATCTGGTGACCTGTGGGGCCATTGAGTACAGTGACTCAGTGTCATGTTCAGAAACCAGTCTGAGAATGATTCCAGCTTTATGACATGGCTCATTATTATCCTGCTCTCTGCTCCTGCTCTGCTCTTGTCTATCCTGCTTGCTTTCCTGCTTTCTCTTTATTCTGCTTCTTTTTGAGAAGTTTTTAGCCCTCAGATGTTTGGGTACATTGTGGTCATAAATGGAGGGACATGGTCAGTCAACAATACTCAGGTAGGCTGGCGTTGCAACAAAACAATGCTAATTGGTACAAGGGCCCAAAGAGTGCCAAGAAACTCTTCTCCACACCCTGACAACCACCACCCACCAGCCTAACCGTTGATACAACAGGATGATCCATGCTTTCATGTTGTTTGACGCAATTCTGACCTTAAACCATCCTCATGTCGCCGCAGAAATCGAGACTCATCAGACCAGGCAACGTTTTTCCAATCTTCTACTGTCCAATTTCGATGAGCTTGTGCAAATTGTAGCCTCAGTTTCCTGTTCTTAGCTGAAAGGAGTGGCACCCGGTGTGGTCTTCTGCTGCTGTAGCCTACCTTGGTTGTAACGGGTGACGATTTGAGTCAATGTTGCCTTTCTATCAACTCGAACCAGTCTGCCCATTCTCCTCTGACCTCTGGCATCAACAAGGCATTTCCGCCCACAGAACTGCCGCTCACTGGATGTTTTTTCTTTTTCAGACCATTCTCTGTAAACCCTAGAGATGGTTGTGAGTGAAAATCCCAGTAGCAGTTTCTGAAATACTCAGACCAGCCCTTCTGGCACCAACAACCATGCCACGTTCAAAGGCACTCAAATCACCTTTCTTCCCCATACTGATGCTCGGTTTGAACTGCAGGAGATTGTCTTGACCATGTCTACATGCCTAAATGCACTGAGTTGCCGCCATGTGATTGGCTGATTAGAAATTAAGTGTTAACGAGCAATTGGACAGGTGTACCTAATAAAGTGACCGGTGAGTGTATACATACATACCTTTAGAAAATAACTTTAAAAATTGCAATATTCTTGTCCAATGCTCAAGCCATGCAAGACACTCCGTGCCTATGCAAGCTAGCTGTGCTTGGATTGGACGAGAATATTCGGCAGCGGACGAAGATGTGAAGTGCCATGTGCACCCCGGCATGGCAAAGTACTATATACTCCGGGACTGCAAAGTGGCCACATCGAAGCGTTTCCTCTACTGCGCATGGACCGGGAAGATACTGACTTGCTGGCCCCATCCCTGTGAAGACGTGAGAAGACTCCGTCTATCTGTCCCAGGGGCGGCAACGAATGTTGAAGAGTGCTGTGGACGTGACGTCAGCGGAAGAGAAGACAGAAAAAGATGCGATGTCACGTGACCGACTCCAGACCGAGGGAAACCAAGCACTTCAGGAACGGTAAGTATATTAGAAAGTTAGTCAGGTCGCATGCGGTTTTAGAGTAGTTAGGGGAACCTAGGTCCCGGACAACACCTTTAAGCTCCTTTTCATCTGGAACACAGCCATCTCTATCTGCACAAACACAGACTGGCTGTACTAATGCCTAAGCCCCGGCTTAAATACCACCCGTCCCACAACCCAAAAAGAGGACACAAGACACCGTTTTGGAAGAAAAAAGGTGGGGGTCGGCCACAGCTTTATTGCTTAACAGAAATAAACTCACCGACCTGTGATGAAACCCAGACCCTTTACCCAAATTTTTCACCTTGCATGCCGGGCCCCGCCTCCGCGGGGGCATGTCCTAGTTGGTCTGTCAGGTGATTTGGGCTAAAACCGAGAGGGTCAAAATTCCACCACAGGCCACTAGGAGAACAGTGTACCCCTACACTGTGCTCCGACCCCCACACAACAGGAATAAGGCCCTCTCAATGGCATCTTGGAGACCCGATAGAAAAATATCAAGGCCGATCTCATTGAGATGGACACCGTCTTCCCTCATAAGGCCCCCCTTGTCCCCTTCTAACTGTCTGTGGCGAATGACGACACCGCATCTGGACCGCACAAAACGGGCAACCCGCATGTTTAACATGTTTTGCCCCCTTTCAATGGAATCGGGATTACGGGCGCCATTCCAGATAACTCTGGGCACAACTTCAGACCATAATACAACTAGGTCCGAGAAAAAAGCCGAGAAGCGCTCAATGTCCGATTTTATCTTAGAAATCAACTCAGCTAGGCCTTTAGAGCACATATCATTTCCCCCGGCATGTATCACCAGAACCGTGGGACCCGGGGAGGACCTGCTGATCGCCAACACCTCCGGCAGGACTTGAAGCAATTTCAGGCCCTTAACTCCCCTCCATGACAAATTCGCGTTGGTAAAGCCCAGGTTCAGCCCTCCTGGGCACACCGCTGCCCTTCTCGCCGCCCAAAAAATATATGAATGGCCGACCAACCACACCTTCGGCCGATGTCTACATGCCTAAATGCACTGAGTTGCCGCCATGTGATTGGCTGATTAGAAATTAAGTGTTAACGAGCAGTTGGACAGGTGTACCTAATAAAGTGGCCGGTGAGTGTATACATACATACCTTTAGAAAATAACTTTAAAAATTGCAATATTCTTGTCCAATGCTCAAGCCCTGCAAGACACTCTGTGCCTATGCAAGCTAGCTGTGCTTGGATTGGACGAGAATATTCAGCAGCGGACGAAGATGTGAAGTGCCATGTGCACCCCGGCATGGCAAAGTACTATATACTCCGGGACTGCAAAGTGGCCACATGGAAGCGTTTCCTCTACTGCGCATGCACTAGGAAGATACTGACTTGCCGGCCCCATCCCTGTGAAGACGTGAGAAGACTCCGTCTATCTGTCCCAGAGGCGGCAACGAAGAGTGCTGTGGACGTGACGTCAGCGGAAGAGAAGACAGAAAAAGATGCGATGTCACGTGATCGACTCCAGACTGAGGGAAACCAAGCACTTCAGGAACGGTAAGTATATTAGAAAGTTAGTCAGGTCGCATGCAGTTTTAGAGTAGTTAGGGGAACCTAGGTCCCGGACAACATCTGGAACCTAGCTCCTTTTCATCTGGAACACAGCCATCTCTATCTGCACAAACACAGACTGGATGTACTAATGCCTAAGCCCCGGCTTAAATACCACCCGTCCCACAACCCAAAAAGAGGACACAAGACACCGTTTTGGAAGAAAAAAGGTGGGGGTCGGCCACAGCTTTATTGCTTAACAGAAATAAACTCACCGACCTGTGATGAAACCCAGACCCTTTACCCAAATTTTTCACCTTGCATGCCGGGCCCCGCCTCTGCGGGGGCATGTCCTAGTTGGTCTGTCAGGTGATTTGGGCTAAAACCGAGAGGGTCAAAATTCCACCACAGGCCAAGCTGTGACTACCAACAAACACCAACACCAATTAAATAACAATAACCAAATAAACATTAACTTGTAATACAAAATACAAAAACTATTTGTCTCTTGAGCGCGGAGCAGTCCAAAGAGGAAGGGCTAGCTCCGCGCTCAAGCTTTAATATCACACAGGCCACTGCCCCGAGTGGCCAAATTGGGCGACCAATCAGTGGCCCGGGTTAAAGGGCAGCAGGAGGGGCCGTACTCCTGATGTATGGAGCACAGCCAGTCCTGCAGCCCCCCGGCTTAAACAGCCTGCAGGCTGAGCAGACTGGCTGTACTAATGCCTAAGCCCCGGCTTAAATACCACCCGTCCCACAACCCAAAAAGAGGACACAAGACACCGTTTTGGAAGAAAAAAGGTGGCGGTCGGCCACAGCTTTATTGCTTAACAGAAATAAACTCACCGACCTGTGATGAAACCCAGACCCTTTACCCAAATTTTTCACCTTGCATGCCTCCGCGGGGGCATGTCCTAGTTGGTCTGTCAGGTGATTTGGGCTAAAACCGAGAGGGTCAAAATTCCACCACAGGCCACTAGGAGAACAGTGTACCCCTACACTGTGCTCCGACCCCCACACAACAGGAATAAGGCCCTCTCAATGGCATCTTGGAGACCCGATAGAAAAATATCAAGGCCGATCTCATTGAGATGGACACCATCTTCCCTCATTAGGCCCCCATTGTCCCCTTCTAACTGCCTGTGGCGAATGACGACACCGCATCTGGACCACACAAAACGGGCAACCCGCATGTTTAACATGTGTCGCGCCCTTTCAATGGAATCAGGATTCCGGGCGCCATTCCAGATAACTCTGGGCACAACTTCAGACCATACTACAACTAGGTCAGAGAAAAAAGCCGAGAAGCGCTCAATGTCTGATTTTATCACAGAAATCAACTCAGCTAGGCGTGTAGAGCACATATCATTTCCCCTGGCATGTATCACCAGAACCGTGGGACCCAGGGAGGACCTGCTGATCGCCAACACCTCCGGCAGGACTTGAAGCCATTTCAGGCCCTTAACTCCCCTCCATGACAAGCCCTTCTCGCCGCCCAAAAAATATATGAATGGCCGACCAACCGCACCTTCGGCCGACTGCCACCTAAAAGAAACAAAGAATTAATCCAACAGCAAATTAGGATGAACATAACGTTTGAAACAGTCCGACTTCCACCTGCCAAGCCACATAATATCGGCGTCCGAGAGCCCCGCCGCGTCTGCTGTTGTCGCCGCGCCAATACGGAAAGAATGGGACCTGACATGCACTTTGACAAAATCCCCCTCTAGCAGAACGTCTCCTTCACCCAAGCTAGCTCCGCGGCCCGATGCGGCAACCAACTCACTGACCCGCAGAGTGCAAAAGAACGACAGCGCAAAACTGCATTGCAACAACAACGCCTCAAATGGAGAAGAGCATACATCCACGGCCGCCATGCACAATTGCTGCAGCAACGCAAACTAAACCGGCCTACGAGTATCCTTGCGGACCGGCTCTTTCTCCCACCCCCTTAGCAGCAATTTTACCTGGAAATCCTTTGTGACATCCTGAATCCCCCACAATTTAAAGATAAATGAAACCCCAGCCAGACGTTTTTTAACTGCTGCTATGGACACACCTTCAGCGCCAAGTCGAGCTATATAACGCAACGTATTGACCCTGGCCAATGACACCCGCTCCCCCCGCTCCTCCGTCAGCATGCTATACCACTCGCCCCACGCCTTACCATGGCTGTTCCACGTGCTCTCCGCCAAAGAGGTCTGAAGCAAAGGAGTCAACAGCTCACCACTAGGTCCCACAGGAAAGGGGGGCAGGGGAACCCCTCCGGGTCCGCCAGGGGGTGGAAATCCCTGAAGCGCTGGAGCTGAAAACGAGACAACACATCAGCAACCACATTAACCTCACCAGGAACATGCCTGGCCCTGAAAACAATATTGAGCTGTAAACAACGCAACACCAAGTGCCGCAACAGTGCTAAAACCTGCAAAGAACTTGGCGTAAGGTTGTTCAAGGCTTGTACTGTACTCTCGTTGTCGGACCAGAATCGAATCCTCTTATTTTCCATCTCCAAACCCCACAGTTCCACCGCAACCATGATAGGAAACGATTCCAACAGTGTCAGATTTTTATTCAGACCCATCTCCAACCACTGCGACGGCCAACGCTCAGCCGACCCCTGTTTGCCGAAAATGGCCCCATAACCAATGGACCCAGCTGCATCCGTATACAACTGTAAATCCGCATTATCCATCTCAGGTTCCAGAAAAGCCGAAACACAGCTGTAATCTGTCAAAAAAGACCTTCAAATCGTCCTTAAGCACAGACGTCAAACTGATGTGATGATAAGACTTGGTCATACCAGCAGTAGCCATCAACAGCCTTCTCGCAAACACCCTGCCCATAGGAAAAATCCTACAAGCAAAAGCCAACTGACCCAACAATGACTGTAACCGCTGTAACGTCACCTTGTCGGAAATAAGACAAAAATCAATGTCACCTCTTAAACGCTCCAACTTATCGGCCGGAAGACTGAGAGTCATATCCTTAGAATTTATCAAAATGCCTAAAAAGGTTAACTGCTGGGTAGGACCCTCAGTCTTCTCCGCCGACAAGAGGACACCAAAGTATCCTGCCAAATGACGGAACAGATTCAACAGCCGCAAACAGTCAGGCGAATCCTTCGCCCCAACAAATAGGAAATCATCCAAATAATGAATGACCCAGTTCGAACCAGACTCCCAGCGAACAACCCATTCCAAAAAAACTGCTGAACATTTCAAACAATTTGCAAGATATTGAACAACCCATCGGTAGGCACCTGTCCACAAAAAAGGACCCATTCCCTGCAACCCAGCAGGTGAAAACAGGATGGATGCACAGGGAGGAGGCGGAAAGCCGACTCTATGTCTGATTTGGCCATAAGAGCCCCAGGGCCAGCCTTATTGACCAACAGTACCGCCTTGTCAAAGGAGGTGTATGAAACCGCCACCTCCTCCCTGGGGATGCCATCGTTAACCGAGTCACCTGCTGGGTAAGAAAGGTGGTGAATTAACCTGAATTTTCCCAACTCTTTTTTCGGGGCCAAACCCAACAGAGAAACCCGTAGGTTCTCAAATGGTGGTGTCGAAAACGGGCCAGCCATTCTGCCCATTTCCACCTCTTTTAACAACTTCTCTAGAACCAACTGCTCATTATCCCTAACCGATTTCAAATTATCTGACAACTGTAAACCCGTGCACGGCACAAACGGAATAACAAAACCATGCGTGAAGCCATCAAGCAACACCTTTGCCTCCTGCCTCAGATGGTAGCTGTCTAGCCACGGTCGCATCCTTTGCACCGGCATCCTCCCCCACCGGCAGTCGATTTAGAGGGGGGTCTTTGGCGCTTGAAGCATCTGAGGGCAGAATGCGCCCCTCCACAAATGGAACAGTCATGTTTGAATTTACAGGATGCAAAGAAGCGACAGTGGCCTTCATTGAAAAGCCAGCAGGATCCCGGACGTTTGGAAGCCACCCCAGACTGAGAGCCCGAGACTGCTCCCGAAAGAAAGGCGGCATGAGGCTTCTGTGACATCATAAATTGTATCCACACATCAGTCGCCTTAGTCGCCCAACCCACCTCCGGTCTGTCGGCTAACCGGCGTCTAAACTCCTCATCATATCTCCACCAGGCCGAGCCTCCGTGTAGCTTCTGGGCAGTGTATATAGTATCCAAGTATACAAAAAGATCTTGTGCACATGCAGGCTTCTGCCGAACTATAATACTTGCCATCACCGCAAAGGCCTGTAGCCAGTTGACGAAAGTCCTAGCCACCTTCAGCTTCTTATCCTCACCCTTCACCAAAATTCTCTCCTTATCCACCGTTAGCTGTTCAGGCGAAATCAATGTCCAGATGTCGCTATGGGAGCGCTGGGCTGCGCGGCCGGAGGAGCCGTGGGAGGTACCCATGCGGAAAAGAAGTTTGCTGCCGTCTCCTTGACCGCCTGTCTTGGGAGCGGGTGTAACCACCACTGGACGAGGACAAAGAGCGCCTGGAATATGTCCGGCCCCAACTGGTTCTACCAGAACACCTGCTGTCTCTGCCACGAGACCTAGACCGCCTTCTGCTTGCATAGGATGAGCGGGAAAAGGAACGAGCCGAGCGGGATCGGTGCCTACACCGTTCCTCCGGACTGCACGTACGAGATCCAGCCCTCTAGCGACCCTCGGGCTGCAGGAATACCGAGCATCCTGAGATAACACCCCCCTAGCCGCACAAAATCCAGAAATGTATCTTATAGTGGATGAAATATCCAGTGTATGTGGTCAAAGCTCATAATCCCGGGATGAACGCAAAGGGGAGGTGAAGGGAAGCTGGGGCACACAGCCCCACGCGTATCACCACCGAACTGGCTTCCTCAGGGGTGTCGTGGTGTTGGCTGTTGTCCTATTTATGTGCTGGCGTCTCTCATGGGGCAAAACGAGCCGCAGCTGATGACTTCCGGTCCAGACCGGAAGTCTAGTATGTCTCTGTCATGTGCGTGTTAGCACGGTCTCAGAAGTATAAGTGATCGCGCGTGCATGCGCCGCTGCGTGTGCCAAGTTCTGGCGCACGCTCCCGATCATGTCCCCTGCTGTTCCCCAACGGTATTGCACAATAGTGGCCGGTGAATATGTGAACTAACATCGTGTGGGCAGTAATCCCAAATCACGATGGTATATGGGGTAAAGTGACATCGTGCATGCAGACACTAGAATGCATCGAGCAGTCTGGAGTCAGGGAAAGGATACATGGATGTTATGTATTAGTGTATCCTGGACTCTTGGATTGCAATTGCAATTGCAATTGAAAAATTAGTGTTCAAGTGGGTACACATATGAAAATCCTATTTAACAGTATGATACAATATAATATAATTATACAGCTAAATGACAAACTAATCTAGATGAACAATTCATTATGCATTTGTGTGTCAGTGATTGAAGTTGTGCCCAACAAGGGTATTCATACCCACGCATATGCCAAGATATACA
>WNYA01001453.1:0-72196 GCA_019512145.1 Engystomops pustulosus
CTAGGATACTTATAGGGCAGTCGGTTAATTGATTTATTGTTAATTAACATTGTTATTGTGTTCTTCTGTCATAATTAGGACTCCAGACTCTTACCCATCAGTGCTGCCTTTGGACTTCGAGGAAAAGAAATTTTCAGGTAAGCAAAATCTAGATCATATATGCTACATACTTAAAGGGGTTGTCTGCGTTCATACATTTTGTTATACAGTATCAGCACCAGAACTTCATTTTCCCCTTGCCTCCTGTCCAGTTTGGCTCAACTCCCCCACAGTCAGCCTTTGTGTGTGTATGGAGGCCCAGCAGTGAAGTCACAACTTCATGCCCCCCTGCCCTTCACGTCATAGAGTTTCCAAAATCCTACTATATCTGACACATGACCTCATTGCAACATTCCTGCGCTACAAATTGTGACCTTTTTAAAGTTTAGCTCACCAGTTCAAACCTTGACAATTCCCTCTCAATGTCCCTGCTGAGCCTTGCGTATACCAACGGAGGCCATTAGGGATGGGAGTAGCCGAACTGGACTCAATCTAAGGACAGATGTAAGTGTAGGTTCTTTATTATTTTCATATCACCTGGGGCCAATAGTAATGTATGAACCTGGACAACTCCTTTAACCCTTCAGGGTCAGACAATTACAGGCTCTCATCCAGCCAAACCATTCCATACACTGTGCTGATGAGATGTTATTATGCCACTGAGATTCTTGAATAAATCATTCTTGATGTTAAGGGGACTGCCTTTAAGGTAGCTTTGAGGTAAAGTTTTCCTTATCCCACTCTGGAAAATCTATTTGCTTATTTATTAAGAATGCTAAAATGTATGTATTGCTAAGGCCGCGGTCACACGTACCACTAGGCGTCCGTCATAACGCGACGCTAGCGCACAGGGGGAGGTCCTCGGCCGCGGCCTAAATCTGACAAGTTGTGGCTGTAAGGAGCTCACATGGCAGCCAGGTAGAAGAATGACATAAAAAACATCCTCTGTGAGACATAAGACTTACAGTAGGTGCTGGTATTATCCATGAGCTCACAATTTGGCAGCATCTTCTGTGTTTTGTGACTCTCTGTTTTCTTCTATGAGCTGCATGGGAACTTTCTTATACTATCATTCAGCATCAGACAATGTGACTGTAACGTTCATGCCTAAATGTCGCACTATACGCAGTTGGCGGAATAGATGGCGTTTATTTGTGTGTGAACTATGGCTTAATGCTTGTGTTTGGATTAATTGAGCCACACCCTGCTCCTTGCATTTCAGCCCTGCCCAGCAAGGGTTACTAGCCTGATACCTACCTACTCCCATCAGACCTTGCTGGTTATTCTTAAAGTCCTACCTGTGTATCTCTTGCTCTTGCTATCTTGTTTGGTATTCTGTGTTTTGTATCCGATTCTGTACCTTTGCAGCAATCTTGGTTTTTACCTGGTTTGTTTTTCTCCACTTGTCTGTCTGTATCTGGACCTGACCTGTATATAACCCGCTTGATCTTGACCTGCCCTGTATATAACCCGTTTGATCTGGACCTGACCTGTGTATTACCCGCCTGAAGTCCTGTATATGTTGTTTGTCCCTCAGTATCGTTTATCTCTTCGTGTTATCCCGCTTTCCCTGTCTCAGACCTGTGTTAGTATTCTGTGCACCAGTGTGAACACTGGTCTATTCCTGTATTCCGATTACCTGTTCAATCTTGTTTTGGTTTCTGAGCGCCAGTGTGAACACCGGTCTATATCTGTATTCCGGTTACCTGTCCTGTCCGCTCCACCATCCAGCAGCTGCCAGATGAAGTAAGATTTCCCTGTCATGTTGTAGGGTCGCTCAGGGACTGTCAGTTAGATTCCTGATAGTGGGTTCGCCCTTACCAGAGCGGTTTATCTGCTTTAGGCAGGGCCTTAGCCCGCAGGGACGCCGCAGGGTGAGTTCACCACTTACCTAGTCTGACAGCTGGCGCCAAGACTGGTTGTGGTTGCGCTGTTGCTGGACAGGTACTGACAGTGACACATTTGCTTCAATAGAAGACTATCTGTGGCACTTCTGGTTCTATATCTATATGGTAAGCTTAGTTGTGATGCTGTTTCTATATAGTAGGCTTGGTTCTGGTAATTTATTTAGTTAGTAACCTTGCTTCTGTAAATGTATCTGTGTAGTAAGCTTGGTTCTGGTGCTGTTTCTTTGTAGTAATCTCAGTTTTGGTAATATATCTACCTAAGTGATCTTGGTTCAGGTCACACATTAATTTAGCAATCTTGGTAATGGTAACATATCTATTCAGTAATATTGGTTTTGGTAATGTATCTATTAAGTAATCCTAGTTCTGTGGGAATGTATCTATGATTCAAGACACAGAGAAGGCAACGGTCTCTTTATAGAGATAACATCACAAACATAAAATAGGAAACTAATGTTGGGGGGCCATAATTTGCCAGGCAACCCTAAATTCCTAGTTTCATCCCTGGCTGGTGTTAAAGGGGTTGTCCGAGGGTAGAAGAAAACCCTTGGGTGGCCAGGATGGGGCAATTGAAAAAAAATAAACTTGTTTTTACCTCCACGGTCCCTCCCGGCCTCCAGTGCTGCGATCTCTCCAGCTGCGCTGCGCCCACCCGACCCATGCTAGAAATAGGGATGGGTAGGCAACCTCGGTCGGCCAGAAGCTCAATGCATTGCGGCTTCCTTGCCCTTATTTGTTTACATGGGGCACGGACAGGAGAGATTGCAGCCCTGGACGCTGGGAGTGCGCTGGGAGGTAAGTACATGTTTATTTTTTTAACCTGCCCAGTCCCAGCCACCCAAGGGTTTTTTTATACCCTCGGACAACCCCTTGAAAAGAGCAAAGTGGCCTGATAAAAGCTTCAAAACATTTTAAGAATGTATATAAAAATAATAATCAAAAGTTTTCTTGTAAATAGGTATAGGAGCAGGAAAAAAGTAGAAATAAAGTATGTAGCTTTTTGTATTTTGTATTGTCATTTACTACATTATACCTGTTTATATAGTCTACTCCTTATTGATACAAAAACCTATTGACTCAAGTATAAGCTTAGGGTGGGAAATGCATTGGTCACAGCCTCCAAGTATATAGCCAGCCCCTGTAGTATACAGCCTGCCCAGCCCCCTGTAGTATACAGCCTGCCTAGCCCCTGCCCGCAATATTATTTCGGTAGGAAAAAAAACAAAGACTGTACTCACCTTCCGACGCCCCCACTCCCAGCAGGTCCTCTTCTATACTGTGATGCTCCAGCATCGGCTACGTGTCCCCAGGCTGTCCGCTCGCTGACATCTTAGTGTGTGCCCAGTGGCTGATGTCACGAATCCCTGCAACGGACAGCGCGGGGACACGGAGCCGATGTCGGAGGGTTGCGGTATAGAAGAGGACCTGCCGGAGTGGCGTCGGGAGGTGAGTACAGTGTCTGTTTTTTCTCATTACTCGAGTATAAGCCGAGTTTTTTTTTTTTTTTTTTAATCGCATAATATTTTTTTACAAATCAATGTAAAATTTAAGAAATTAATTTTGTGATTTTAAAGCATTTGTATAACATCTTGCTACATTTTCTTAGGGAAAATAAAATCATTTTCTCTTGCTCCTACTGTGTAAGCCGCATTGTATTGCCAGTTTTAATTGATTTCCCTGTTGTATAGCGCTAAGCTCATGCTTCACCGTCCCTGTCAGTGTTGTCAACTTACACCAAATAGCATTCTAGTCCCGATAGATGTGAGACTTCAATCACTTACCTATATGCTCGGTATTGCATTTCCCTAAGAAATTCATTGTTTAATGGATCATAAAGCAATAGGATTCTCCCGAGTGGACAACTGATCTGACTTCTATTATTGTAATGTTTGCCACAAATTGTTATTTTCCAGTCCTTGTGGCACGATTGTGATTTACAAGTGAAGAAATGGATGAGACATACATTGCATTTTACATAAAAAGACAATGATTTGAACATGAGATTACAACCCTAGTTAGGCTTTACTGGAATAAATATCAATTTAGGTTATGTCACATAAGTTTTCCTAACATTAGAACTTACATTTAGTTCTGGTTAACACTTGGTTCTGGTGTTACATCTATGTAGTAAGTGTGGTTCTGGTTCTGTATCTATGAAGTAAAACCTGTTTTGGTCCTGCTTCTTTGTAGCAATCTTGGTTCTTGTAACATATCTACTTAGTAGTCTAGGTTTTGGTAATCTTTCTGTCAGGCTTGCAGGTGTGGATCCTCTGGACCACTGCGGACGATGACACAAGCCACTACCTGGGACCGGAGTCTAAGTGGTACCCGGTTTTCACCAGAGCCCACCGCAAAGTGGGTTAGACAAGCTGCGGCATGGTACCACCAGGTCGTTCCTCAGGCGTGACTTGTCTGCAGTGGAGGCCAAGGTCGAGGTAAGGAGAGGGCAGACAATCTCGTGGTCAAAGTCCAGGCACAAGGTCAGGGCAGGCGGCAGAGATGCAACGTCAGAGTCCGGCAAATCGCAGAATAGCTTTCCCTCAGGCTGTGAGGCACAAAGATGGGAGAGGTGAGGTGAGATGAGAGAGGCAGATATAAATAGCCTCATGGGAAATGGCCAGCGCCAATTAATGGCGCGCTGGCCCTTTAAATTTTCTAAAGCTGCTGCGCACGCGCCTTAAGACACGGGCCGGTACTCAGGAGCGCGGAGAGGTAAGTAGCACTGACGCTGCACCTGCGGGGAGCGAGAGGCACGGGTGAGCCCGCGATACCCGCAGGACCACCCGTGACACTTTCTATGTATCTGAGTTTCTTCAGTGACGTATATTGAGTCTGGCTCAGACCTGAGGGAGAGATCAGAGATGAGAAAGGAGAGGTGACTTCATTACAGATGTGCCTCTGTTATCTGAGTATAGAATTATTATATTACTTTAACCCCTCATGGACCAGGCCCTTTTTCCTCTTTGCGTTTTCATTTTTCACTCCCCACCTTCAAAAATCTATAACTTTTTTTATTTTTCCATTTAAAGAGCTGTGTGACAGCTTGTTTTCTGCGTAACAAATTGCACTTCATAGTGAGGGTATTCATTATTCCATGCTGTGTACTGGGAAGCGTGAAAAAATTCTGAATGCAGTGAAAATGATGAAAATCTGCATTTGCTCCTTTTTTTTTTGTGGGCTTGGATTTGACAGCTTTCACTTTGCGCCCCAAATGACAGTTCTATTTCATTCGTTGTATCAGTACGATCATGAAGATAACAAATTTGTATAGGTTTTATAATGTTTTCGTTTTGCCGTCTTCTGGCGCTAATAACTTTTTCATACTTTGGTGTGCAGAGCTGTAAGTGGTGTCATTTTTTGCAACTTTTGATGAAGTTTTCACTTTTATTTTTAGGACCGTGCAACCTTTTGATCTCTTTTTAGAGAATTTTTTATAATGGGGGTGATTTGAATGTTTAGGTTTTTTTAATACACTTTTTTTTTTTTTACTTTTTTTAAATTTTATTTTTACTATTTTTCAGACCCCTAGGGTACTTTAACCTTTGGTTGTGAGATTAATGCTACCATGTACTGCCACCGGCGCATTAATGCCGAGTTAATACCCGCGATCCAGGCCAGCAACAATCGTGAGTGTTTGCAACGGGTGTTTGCTCCATTGTGAAGCAAACACCCAGTGAGTATGAAGAGAGCTCGGCCTGTGAGCCCGCTTCATACTCCCCATACAGTAACATCTTTTTGCGTTATGGGGTTAATGCACTGCTCTTTGGTGTTTTTGTTTCTCCCATAGTTATCGGTACTTGACAGCATAGATAAACAGACTTTGATTCACACACTTAGTATGGAGTATCACACTTGATATGCTTAGATACAGTGGTACAATAAACAATATTGTACATGACAAGCTAAGAAATACATGGGGTGATGCACTTTCCATACTTCAATACGTTGGTAAAATTTATCATCATACGACTTGTAGAGATCAATTTTTCTGGAGGCTGGGTCCACTTATAGACGCTCTTTTAAATCCCTCCACCCCCTGGTAATCAATCATCTTTAGTACTGAAAAATTGTACAACTCTACCTGCGAGATAAGGAGATGTCAGTTTTCCCCCAAGATACCAAAAGGAGACGCTGGATAAAGACCATTTTGTCTTTATATGTTTCTAATTTCTCTGTGACAAAACAAAAAGGTGGTGCCTGTCTTCCTGATAAACTCGCTGACTCGCTAACTTCACTAGCTTGTAGCCATGTGATAAAGAGAAGCCGTCACCAGGGAGCCCCCTACAAACTACACATAACACTGATGTCTCTATTCATGAGATTAGAGCCAGCATTCTTGTAAAAAATAATTTTATTGATTCCTCTGTTCAAGTCATAAAGCTGGGGAGCTGCAGTATACAGTCATGAAGGTGGGGAGCTGCAGTACACAGTCATGAAGGTGGGGAGCTGCAGTATACAGTCATGGTGGTGGGGAGCTGCAGTATACAGTCATGGTGGTGGGGAGCTGCAGTACACAGTCATGGTGGTGGGGAGCTGCAGTACACAGTTAATGAAGTGGGGAGCTGCAGTATGCAGTCATGGTGGTACAGTCATGATAAACTATCAACACTTACACATTGATCAACTGACAGTGACTTTTAAAATTGTTAATGAGTCTGAAGGGCTCCCGTAGGTACTACCAGAGCTCCTCTGTGCTGCAGATTCAGAGGCTATTACTCAGCGCATGAGTTTAAAACATACATTTTTAGAGGTACATTTATGTTAACAGATGCATTTGTTAAGTTTCTTTTCATGTATCTAACAGAACCTTATTTTATTATAAAGCAAATGATGCTTTGACGTACATTTCCAGTGTAGGTAAAATGTTTGACTTCTCATGTAAATGTTCTTGTAGGAATTTTGCTAGCTTTGCAACTCATAGAATACGAAAAAACAGCATCCACACATAACTTGTCAAAGATGTGCCAAAAGGATGCCCTTAAATCAAAGGAGACAGATACGTCTAGGTCTGAGGTAGAGTAGAACATATGTCAAATGTAGAGCAAATGAATGGATGCTGGAAGAGTGCCTGACATCTTCTGGAAACCTAACGATGTAGGGCTCCATTGCCGATAATAAGGTTGAAGTTTCGCACACAATGCAAAGAATTCTGATTTGACAATGTCATGTTTCTCACTTGGGAAGAACTTGTTTCATGTACATCAAATCAAACATCTGAGCTATAGAAGCACTTACATTGGGAGGATTTTGTACCCATAGGGAAAAAAAAATTAGGCTGGAAGTTCTCAAAATATGTAAATAAGGACTCGGATTATAATCAAAATTTTTATTACTATTACCATTATTGATGCAAAGACTCAATTCATTTATGGTCATTAGGCATTCAGTGCAAAAAACATTGGGGCACATTTACTTACCCAGTCCCTCGGAGTTCCCGAAAGTGCATTGTCTGTCCGGAATGCACTCTGCCACGATTCACTTAGATCGTGCGCCCGATTTCCTGCATCTGTCGCTTCCCCGCTTAGGTCCGCCGGAGTTCACCATCTTCTTCTTGGTGCATCTAAGTGCTTGGCTTACCAACACAATTTTGAAGTTAGAACCCGCGGTTTGTGTCACATCCAAAATCGTCGGGATTGAAAGTGCGGTCCCCAGGGCCCTTAGTAAATGACCCCCATTTAGTTTCCCATCAGACGTTCTCCACTGTGTTCTATATTTTGTTGTGGTTGATTGGAGGAGGTTTTTTTCAGGATTTAAACTGTATTTTTTTATACAGTATGTATATGAGATTCTGCTTAGTACTAAATCACAACTGGTTAGCCATTGGCTGATCTGTGGTGGTAAACCCGTAGCGATTTTATCTCATGTGTCCCAAGCCTTATTTTTTTAAGATAATTTTATTTAAGGGTAAAATACTTTCTGAACTTTTTCTTGCTAGTTCAGCATTCAGAGAAGTTATTTTTTATTTTGTTGCTTATACAGTAAAGCTGTTTACCAACCATAATAAACAAAATCCAGGTTCTTCGGTGAGATCATTTTGCACAACACAGGCACTTACTTCCTCAATATCTCCTTGTAGGAAATTTAGAAAACATGATTTCTGACCACAACAGTAAAAAAATGTATCTATTGTTAAAGTTAAGTCGTTTTATCTGTCCAAGCAAGTGTAAAGAAAAATAATTGCTAAAGATTTGTAACGTACGATAGGATTTTATTATTTGCTCTTAATACTGTGGGGGACATTGGGTGCAGGGAGATGCAGGAAGTGTGCTATAATTTTCAGAGGGATGTAAGTTTGTGACACAAGGGAATTCGGTGGGGACAAGATGTCTGCGCTCTGGGCTGCTAATTATGCACGCCCCAGCACCTCCCTCTCCCATAATCCCCACAGCTATTTGGGACACACAACCAACCTTATGGTCGTTTACTGTCCCAAATCGCCCTTTAGCTAGTCCCTCTGTCCCTGCTATGAAAAAAAACACATTTATACTTATCTACACTCACCGGCCACTTTATTAGGTACACCTGTCCAACAGATAGAACTGTTGCACCGTGAAACACAGTTTAAAACAGATACCAATTTTTATATACAGTTCCCACTCCTAAATTTAAGAGTGAATATTTTTGTGTCTGTGGCACCAAGAAACACAATCCTCATGTGATATAAAAGGGGGAAAACACAACAGAACTGTGCTTATAGGTGTAATGTTCTATCGGTTAGAGCTGTTTGAAGTGTTCCCCCTTTAGCCTGTCAGCTGAAGGCAGCATGGAGAAGAAGGAGGATGGATTTGCAGGGAAGAGGAAGCTAACAATGCAGTAATTACAAGCAGTGATATAGACTAGAAGAGCTCACGAGAGGAAAGTGCCATTGCTAGACATGAGAAATTGGGTCAAATGATTCTAAAGTCCATAGGGTCACATGAAATTCTTTATGTAATTCAGGGTTTGTAGAGTAATGATGATGTTCCAGCAGATGACAACACAATTATAGTCTAATAAATGTTAAGATTTTTTGTTTATTTTTGTTCATGGTAAAAAATAAAACATAAACCCAACCCCCTTTTTTTCAGACCCAAAAATAATATAAGACCCCTTCTGAGAAATACGGCACAAGGTATTGTCATGTATAAGAGTAATTTAAGTGACTAAAGGAGACAGTGATGTAGGTCTTGGTTAAACATTTAACGTGTATCTTAAATAATTAAAAACACACATTAGAATGTGACAAATCTCTACCTGAACTTGAGAAGCGGCTTATGGAGTGGAATAGTATCATTATTCCTTAATGTGATTTATTTCTATTAAAGCTTTGAGATGTGAAGATTTGTGGCTCATTATGATGACAGACATGATCTCATCCATCATATAGACAATGTCAATTTTAGTTTCTATAGTAACATGTATATATATATATATATAAAATATGAATGTGTGTGTATATATGAAAAATGGCAGCACAAGTGGTCACTTGTGAAAACTGCACCTTCTTGAATCTTGGGGTTCTGCTATTTGTTTCTATTTGTTTTTTGCTGCACTTGTTCCATGTTCTGGGCTTTGCACCTGGGTCATATTTTACCCGCATGTACAGGCAGTTACGTACAAGATAGGTTCTGTAGGTTTGTTCTTAAGTTGAATTTGTATGTAAGTCGGAACTGTATATTTTATACAGCCAAAATTTTTTGGGTCTCTGTGACAACTGGATATAAAAACTTGGGTTGTCATAAGAACCAATATTAACAATAAATATTAATTGCAGACACCTTTAATAACTGTTACAGCTTGTAGCCCAAGTCTAAAGTACAGTAAATGACCAACATCCAGAGGGCCGTTTGTAACGAGGGGTCGTCTGTAAGTCGGGTGTTCTTAAGTAGGGGACTGCCTGCACTATTTCCGAGAATTAGTATAAGGAATGAGTGGATCCTCACCTTTCAGGTGAGGTCCAGTTCTGAAGATTCTGTCCGGAATTTTATTTTCTTAACTATATTTATGCGACATTGAAAATATATTTATGGAACATTGAAAATACAGAGATGTAAACCATAGGAACCTATTTATACACAGTTGAGACATTATTTGAGTGGGGAGAGAACAAACCATTAGGTAAATGCAAATGATATGATATAAAAAACTGAATTTATATTCAGATGTAACTATATATAACATGCTGGTACTATATGTGCTGTCAATCACAACTAGCAATGATTACATTCCTTCTGAATCAGAAAATTGCTCATGAATATACATCATTGTATTAAATATTCTACTGAACTACAGGTACTGATTCTCCTGGTAGATGTCTCCCTGGTAGGGAGTCTGTAGGTCCAACCTAAGCAACATACATTAGTGAAGCAGTTTACATGGCTTCTCACAGCTAGAAAGAATATTAATCCCTAAAAATCTAATTATTTAAAAAAATGCTGCAGGAGCAGCAAGTTTAGCAAAAGCACATTTTCTTTCAATGAAGTTAAATAGCTAATATTAAATGAATCATAAATAGACTCTATACTTTGTTAATGTGGTAAATGACTTCTGGTTTTTAATGCAAACTTCAAAACTTCAAACTTCTGGTTTTTAATGCAATATCTACATAAGTATATATAGACCCATTTCCAACAACCACAGCTCCAGTGGTTTAATGGTACATTGGGGCACATTTACTTACCTATCTGGAGGAGTTCACCGAAAGTGCATTCACTAAGATTGTGCGCCCAATATCCTGCATGTGTCGCTTCCCCGCTCAGGTCCGCTCAGAGTTTACCTTTAAACAATTTAAAAGTTAAATCAGTCCGAATCAGTAGGATCATCCGACAGAATGCCCCCCCTATTTCTTCCTCATTCAAGCCTGAGCAGCTGTGTCAAAATCCAATCATATGCGACACAATCCCCTGTTAAATAACTCTCACGGCCGTGCAATCCCCAAAAACGTAGGAAAATCTGGCAAAAGTGCAGCAGCGGACCCTTAGTAAATAAGCCCCATTGCGTTTTCCAACTTTGTAATCTGGCTAGTGGATGTTTAGAAAACCATAGAAAAACCTTGTTCAGGTATGCTAGCACAGCTGAATACAGTTGTCTGATTAAAGAAGCTGTAAAACTGACCTTTGTGGTAGAGAATCTAGAGCATCACATTTGTTTGTTTTATGAAACTCTCACAATGGCCAGTAAAAAAGACATTTCATGTGACAAATTGAGAAGAAACTGAAGATTTCCTACAATGGTTTCCTACAATGGCACAATGTACTACTCCCTTCAGAGGAGAGCCTAAAATGGCTCTAACCAAAGTAGAAAGAGTAGTGGGAAGCCCCGCTGCACAACAAGACAAGTACATTAGAGTCTCTAGTTTGAGAAACCAACACCACACATGTCCTCAACCTGCAACTTCATTAAATAGTACCCACCAAACGCCAGTGTCTACCTCTGCAGGGAAGAGGAAAATCCAGGATGCTGGCCTTCAGGGCAGAGTGGCAAAGAAAAAGCCACATCTGGCTAATAAAAGGAAAAGATTAATATGGCGAAAAGAACACAGACATCAGTCAAAGGAAGATTGGCAAAACGTGTTATGGGCAGACAAATATAAGTTTAAAGTGCTTGCATCACACAGAAGAACATTTGTGAGATGCAGAACAACTGAAAACTTGCTAGAAGATGCCTGACGCCATCCGTCAAGCATAGTGGAGGTCATGTGATGGTGTGGGGTTGCTTTGGTGCTGGTAAAGTGGGAGATTTGTACAAAGTCAAAGGGATTTTAAATAAGGAAGGCTATCACTTCATTTTGCATCGCCATGCCATACCCTGTGGACAGCGCTTGAATGGAGCCAATTTCATCCTACAACAGGAAAATGACCCAAAGCCACCTCCAAAGTACCTCACAAACCCCATTAAGTTGTTAATGGAGCAACTTGACCATATCGTACGCAAAAAGTCCCCATCAAGCCTATCCAATTTGTGGAAAGGGATTCTGGAAGCATGGGGTGAAATTTTGGCAGATTACCTGAGCAAATTAACAGCTAGAATGACAAAGGTCTGCAATGCTGGAATTACAGAGAAGGGAAGATTCTTCTTAGCATTGACCCCCGTTCAAGTTGCTAAAGTTGCTTTGATAAAGGAAGGGTCTTCCTCAATCCTATTATTGTTGGGCCTTCCCTTGGAAGAACAACCTATAGAACATACTGAGCATCAGGACAGGACCTTTTACCATTCAACTAACTCCAAATCTTTGCATCCTTTATTATTCCCACTACATTGATCCCAGCATGTATCACTTAGTGATGTTAGTTTAGTACTTATAATACTTATTAGGCTCCCTTCTCTCTGATTGGTGGTACCAGGTTGTCTACTCCCAGGACCCACCACCTGGCAGAAAAGAAGCCTAAATATCATAAATCATTCAAAAACTAACAGAACGGATTCCACTAGAATGGTAGGGTCAATAGTTAAAACTGTAAAATGACCTGGAACCCAGAAAATAGATGCAAAGATTCTGTTGCTAGAATGGAGGTTATGAAATTAGTTCTTTAAGAACCTTTAGTTCTTTAAGAATTAGTTCTTTAAGGAAGCCCTTATATAGAATGTAAAAGATTCCACAGGAACAGGGTCCTCAGAGTGAGCACAGTGTTACAATATCAAACTATTTGGTTAATCTCATGTTGCAACCGTTCAATGACAAGTATTTAGGAACTATGCAAATTACTAAACAAATAGTGATAATTCTAACTAATTTCAAGTGCAATTAAAGTACATAATATACAGAATTCTTTACACTGTAAATAGCAGAAGGACAGCCACTTATCTTCTCCTTACCACCTTAGAAAATTGTACAGAAGTGATTAATGACCTACTTGACAATCAGAAAGAAACAGAGATTGAGGAATCGCGATGGATAAGAATTCCTCTGTCCTTTTACACTTGATTAACAAATTCCTTGTAAACTTCATTGCTGGCAGTATCTTATGCTGATTGCTGCTATCCAAAGAACATATTGGCTGTGAAATGGGTCTATGTTTCCAGCACGAGCTGAACATGTTGTAAATTTCTGCTGTGTAATATTTGAGTAGAATTCTTTCTAATAATATTTATTATGTAATACTGTTGTTGCACTAAAGGCATAAAACTTTTGACTAGTGATGAGCAGGTTGGGTTCTTTGAGTTTGGACAAATATGGGGGGAAATTTGGTTCAGTACCCAGACTCGAGAACTTGAACCTGAACACGAACCCCGACCTGTATTTTAACACCCAAAAATGGTTGTAAAAACTTGATGGCAAAGTAAAATTGTAACTTGTGTAATTACACTTTTAGAGACATAATCAACCTACACTACCGAAACTGTTATATACTATCGGAATTGTTATACACCATACTGCTCTACACTATTAGAATTTGCACTAATTGACAATGGAAATTCATACTTTTTTATCTATTAATTCAAATATATTGGAATGCAATCATCTACCATTTCGATACATGTATCTACTATTATTGTATCGTTTTAGAAGAAATCATAATCAAATATATATATGCATGCTATTTTAATTTAGAAATATTTGCATGTACTAATATTTCAAAAATTTTATGGAATAAATAATATTATCATATTTGTATAAGCATATCTTTAATAAGCATGAAGTAACACTGACACAAATAAGTTCAAGAGTAATAGGTCTAAAATAATACTGTGAAAATAACACTTTATGATGCTGGAACTTCAAACTATACTGAAAGTGTGCCTTTATTGCTGCATGATAAAGTCTTCTCAGTAGCCTAATGTACCCTATTTTTCGGACTATAAGGCCAACAAAAAATCCTTTGATTTTCTCATAAATCAAAGGTGCGCCTTATATATGAACCCTACTGTACAGACAAGACAAACTGCATGTTTAAGAGTGTTTAAGAGCTCCCCGCCAGCAAAATCCTGCACCAGCCCACGCTGTACACTGGGTCCCTGGCTCCTGAAGTGCCCTGGCACCATGACCAACACTGTGCCCATCCTGCCCTCCCCTAGCATGGGGAGACCAGAGCCGTTAGCAATTTTACCCCTATACCTGCCAGCCCTGTAACAGGGGAAAGAGAGGGAGCCACAGGGAACCCCATAGGTTCCTAACACCCTGCCTGAGGAGGGAAAGAGAAGGGGCAGAGAGAGACATCTTAACCCCTGCAGCATCACCCTTGCAACATTAGCCCCCAACAGCCCATACCTCTGAGATCCAAGCTCTGTGACACTCTTGAAACTGGTCATTTATTGCGCTGTTCGCCTTCAGGGGTCATGGGTGCCGAATAAGACCCACTCATCACTACTTGTAACCCATATACCTATACAGCAATATTCCCCAGTAGGTGATACTGTATAATGACCTATAAGATTCCTTATCTGAACTGAAGGTTTCTCACATGACTCCTAATGCATATTGTTGGATGGAAACTTGACAACAAGGGATATTACTGTCATTCGCAATTCAACCACCAGATGCTGTACTTTTGCATTCCTATCAGCTGGTATATGAAATAAAAACATTTTAAAGCAAAACATGGATTATAACAATATAATTATTGTACATTTTTACCCTAAAACACTGAAAGACCATAAAAGGGACATCAGTGAAAGTTTTACACATGTTTTGAAACCAATTCTCAAGCCCATAACAGTATCTAGTTAAGGAGCCTCTTGATTATTTCAAACATTCCATATAGTATTACACATTAAAGGGATTTTGTCATTAACAACATATATCTCTTACAGGGGTGTAACTACAGCGGTAGCAGCCATAGCAGCCGCTATGGGGCCCACCGTGTCAGTTGGCCCCCTCATCCGACCTGACACAATAAAGAATGGAGGATGTGCACCATTATATCTATATTGTACTGCACATTGTCCAGCATAATATGTATATAACATATTCTGTGATGTGTATATGGTGTCTGTATACACTGTATGTATGTTGCATATGCACTGTATTTATGTGTATAAGCACATGAGTGTATTTATAAGTGATTGTAACTCGCATGTGTGAGTATACTAATATGTATATTTTTTAAGTGGGAAGGGGGGCCCCATGCAGTAGCCTGCTAGGGGGCCCCTTCTCTCCTAGTTACGCCACTGATCTCTTAACTAATGGTTATCTACATGCCCCCCGACCTGCTCCCGACAGATTATGGACTGCTATTAATTGAGGGTCACAATGGTCAGGCCAACTGTGCTCATACATCTATCACCCATCCTCTTGATACTTTTCACCTTCCTGACTCGGCCCATATTTTCAATTCTGCCCTGTGTCACTCACTATAAGTGGTTATAACTTTCGAACGCTTTTACATATCCAAGTGATTTTGAAATTGTTTTCTCATGAAACTTTGTACTTCATGTTAGCTGAAAAATGTTGGTTGTAGGTTTATTGATGAAAAAATTAGCCCTGCTGATGCCAGAAGCGAGAAGTATATCACGAAGCGGGAAGTCCCCGATGCTACGTCCAATGTCGGGAAGGGGTTAATAAATGTTGTTAATATAAAAAAACTTGTTAATAAATTAAGCCAGGATCAGGATGAACAGAGACTTGAGGAAGAAACATGTTTTCCAGGAAAAGCATGACTGTAGCAGCCAATCTCTGTCCATTGTAATTCATTGTCTATGTGAATCATCAACAATATTCTAACCTTTTGGAAGCATTGTAAAACATATACTTGTTCTCTGCTCTTATCATAAGGTATTTAATAGAATGTGTTCCATAATATTTCCTTCCCCAGTAGGTCACGAGCCTTCAATAATGAAGATATAAGCAATTAGTCCTCTCAATGTTCTGCTCACAATGCATTTACTAATTGCTACTTACCAACTAATTACAATGACTAAACAAACCATGGAAACATAGGAAATTGGATCAAAACAAATATGATCTCATAAAGAAAAGCCTCTCTTTTTCATTCCTCCACATAATATTGAATGTATGAATAACATATAATAGATCTGAATGAAAACAATGAATGCCTCATTCAAGATTGTATCTTTATTTACATTTAAATGTACAATGTTTGATTTAGGTCAGTTTTACCATGTGAGCCCTAGAAGGTCACCAATGGGATCATATCCACTTATCAGTTGGACTTGAGGGACCTGTATACTTTCCAGCGTTACCTGTTTTTTGTGTCTTGTTTTACAAGCTTTAGGGTCAATACGCAATACATTCAAGAATAAATCAAATCATTATAATATAATAGACTAACCCTGAGATTTAGAGTAAGTAGTTTAATATGCATTTGCCCTGCTTGATTATATTTTCACAGATTATACAGAATCTGTTAGCAATTATAATGGTATCAGAACCTATGAATACAGCTAGTTTAACCGGTTAAGGACCGGGCCCTTTCCCGTTTTTTCATTTCCATTTTTCACTCCCCACCTTCAAAAATCTATAACTTTTTTATTTTTACACGTAAAAAGCTATGTGACGGCTCATTTTTTGCGTAACAAATTGCACTTCATAGTGATTGCATTGAATATTCCATGCCATGTACTGGGAAGCGGGAAAAAAATTCCAAATGCAGTGAAAATGGTGAAAAAACGCATTTGTGTCGTATTCTTGTGGGCTTGGATACTACGGCTTTCACTTCACGCCACAAATGACGCATCTAATTTATTCTTTTGGTCAGTACGATTACAGGGATACCAAATTTGTATAGGTTTTATAATGTTTTCATACATTTACAAAAATTAAAACCTCATGAACAAAATTTTTTTTTTATTTTGCCGTCTTCTTGTGCTTATAACTTTTTCATACTTCGTTGTATGGAGTTGAGGGTGGCGTCATCTTTTGTGACTTTTGATGATGTTTTCAATTATATTATTTTTAGGACTGTATGACCTTTTGATCACTTTTTATAGAATTTTTAATTATTTTTTAAATGGCAAAAAAGTGCCAGTTTTGACTTTGGACGCAATTTTCCGTTACGGGGTTAAACGGTCAGTGTAAAACGCCGTTTTAAATTTTTGACAGATCAGGGCATTTTCGGATGCGGCGATACCTAATGTGTTTATGATTTTTACTGTTTATTTATATTTATGTCAGTCTAGGGAAAGGGGGGTGATTTGAATTTTAGGTTTTTTTATTATAATTTTTTTTTTATTTTTCTTTTACTATTTTTCAGACTCCTTAGGGTACTTTAACCCTAGGTTGTTCTGATCACATCCTACCATATACTGCCATACTACAGTATGCATGTATTGGGGATTTTACTCCTCATACATTACAATGTGCTGATAGCACATGTAATGAATGGGTTAACCCTGAGTAGTCTCGGGTCTTCGTGAGACCCGAAGCTACCATGGTGACGGATCGCCGCTCCCAACAATGACGTCGACGGGAGCGGCGATCCTCTGAAAGATGGCGGCGCCCACGCCGCCGCCACCTGTTTGAAGCCGCCAGCGGCGATCAGCAAGAAGAACCCCGCGATCGTGGAGTCCGGCACCAGGCAATATGCAGCAGAGACTTTACCGCTATGGAGAGGCTGCGGCCCGGCAAGGCCCTCTCGCATGCTCGAAGCGTCGACCGTCTTCTGCCGTGAATACACGGCGGGCGGTCGCGAACCGGTTAATATGTTATCATCTAAGATACTAATAAGGAATCATCTTTACTTTAATTATGTCAATTGAGGGCATTTTATGAAGTAAATAAACAAAGCAGCTAAATGAAAGAAGGTGATATTGTTATTATGCGACTGGAAACGCTGCAAATAAGATAATGTGATTATATATTGTTAGTGAGGGAAAACAGGTGCAGTATCCGTCGGTTTGTGTCTGAGAAATACTACAGATATACCCAAAATCACTGCAATCAAAATAGATTGTTCCCAGGAAGCCTCAATCACACTATTAAACATGCTTAAAGTTAAGGAAAAAACTGACAGTTTGTGGAAATATACAAAACAGCAGCGCAATGGGATCATTGGTGCTTCACTTTAAAAAAATCTTTCAATATAACAGTTTTATCAGATTTATGTTCAAAATTTGCTCCAGTATGATGTCATATCGAGAGAAGCTGCGTTCAGTGATTTCAGGTTTGTGCCTTTTTGCCTCCAACTTTTTTTTCTCATGAAATTATTCCTCTTATTTTACAAATTGAAAATTAAAAAAAAACATTGCTATCATCAGAAATGATAAATAACGCTCTAGTTAGCACCCCCAGCTGGGACTCTGCATGCAACTACATGGAATCTGTGTTGGGCATGTGCAGCACAGCTACTGCTAGGGCAGGGCTTATGTTCCAGATCTATCTCAGTGTAGTGATACTCTTACTCTTTATAAAAAATTATGTAACTATGTACATATTTTTTTATATTGTTTTGTACAAACTTTATGTTGTATTATTGTTTGCTCAATAAACAATTACTTTTAAAATTCTGCTGGTCGCCCATGGACAATGACAGCAGTTTATCTTCTGTCAGGAAAATTTTCTGTTCAATAAACTTTATTGAAATCAACGTATAACAATATTCAAGACATTGGTTATGAGTCGATGTATAATAGAGCAATATACACACTTTAAAGCAGTCAAGCACAAATATAGCGCATCAAGTATTCATCTACATGTATATGACCCTTCACTTTGTGAACCCCACACTAGCAATTCCAATATGGGGGTTAATTCCTTCGTGAACTACCTGGAGAAGTTATGAAAAGAATCTAGTGGTCATTTTTCAGAGTCGTTAAAAAAAACGTATGCGTTAACAAAAGTTGAACAACTGCATCTTTTTGGACAGTTTTAACCAAATGTAGTCTTACATTAAACACTGGTTCAAATTGGATGACATTTTCCTCCAAAAAACGACATTGCGTTTTTGACGATGGCTTAACAATACTACCGGATTAAAAGCCAGTGTGGCATCACCTTTGCTGGTAGAGAACGTTATTTAGACTGCAGAAATCACGTTCGCGTTGTGTGAGTGTCACATTACCATTGTATAGAAAAAATTGCAGTGAAGGCTACTGCGCCATACGAGACAGCGCTGATATGTTTACAGCAGTCCCCGAGGTTACATACAAGATAAGCGTTTTGTTTATGTAAGTTCGGCATGTCATATGTTAATGTAATCCCAGCAGAAACTTTTACTCTGTATCCCGCCATTGCTCTGTGAAATTGGATTGTAAAACATGTGTGGTTGTCGGTAAGAACCAGGATTACAAGAAAGCGATTACGATGCCTCACCAGTGAGTAATGTTACCGCTGATCATTAGTAGCCTAGGACAAATGAATAACAATAAATTACCATTACTCCAAGGTCCTGTTGTATGGTACTAGGGTGTCGGTAATGAGAGTTGTTTCATTAATTGGACCGCCGCGTAATTGATGTTATTCACGAGTGCCATTGCTGTTCCAATCAGGATAGAGTATGTTGGAGGTCCTGATCGAGTCAAGGGATCGTATTCTGGCACATTTCTAGTATGAACGTTATATGTGTGGATTCTTTTTACACTTACTGTTATAGCTATACCCAAAAAAAGCCTCAGAGCGCTTTTGCTGACAGCTGAGGTAAGATTGAGTAGTGATTGTTGCAGTGTCAATAACACATTGAGCGAGAGAACATTCACAAACTATGGCGCATACTAATTTAATCTGAATACAAGCACTATGCCGTCATAGCAATCTAACCAGCAAAAATTCGCCACTGCCCAACCCCCAACCGCATCTATAGGATTCTGTTTTTAATGGACAGGTGCGGCATAGATATATGCCACGCCATCAGGCCCGTAGAATGGATTATAACGCTACCTTTTACTGATATTTCATATACCAACGCCCACCTCAAGTTTATGTTATGCAACATCCCCACCGGGCCTAGCCTTAAACATGTTCAAAACGCCATGTGTGGCATCACCCCAAGTCCAGAGTTGCAGCTTTGACTATGTTCCATAAATGTGACATCTCTTCTGCAGCCTCTGTATACAGAGACTGGCACTGGGCTGAAGGGAGAGGTCAATCTAAACTGATTTTTCCCACAAAATGTTTATTTCACAGGGTTTCCAGCTCAGCCCTGGAACACTGAAAAATAATGCATGAGCAGAGACAATTAGGAATTTCTTAATAAAATTATAGCCTTATGGCATATTTGAGTAAACAATGCTTAACCCCTTAAGGACGCAGGGTTTTTTCGCTCATTTCTCGTTCTCCACCTTCAAAAATCCACGACTTTTTTCGTGTACTTAGCTGTGTGAGGGCTTATTTTGTGCGTAACAAATTTTACTTTCCCGTAATGTTATTTATTATTCCCTGCCGTGTACTGGGAAGCTGGAAAAAAATTCCAAATGTGTAAAAATTGAAAAAAAAAAACTGCATGTGTGTCACGTTCTTGTGGGCTCAGTTTTTACGACTTTGACCGCGCGCTCCAAATAACACCTCTTCTTTATTCTTTGGTTCGGTACGATTGCGGTGATACCAAATTTATCCAGGTTTTATTGCGTTTTAATACATTTTCAAAAATTAAGCAAATGTGTACAAAAAATAAATTGCAATCTTCTGATGCTAATAACTTTTTCATAGTTTGGGGTACCGAGCTGTGTGATATGTAATTTTTTGTGAAATGAGCCAATGTTTTCATTGCTACCATTTTGAGGGCTGTGCAACATTTTGATCACTTTTTATTCCATTTTTATGTGATATAAAATGGTGTAAAAGTCGCATTTCGGACATTTGGGCGCCATTTCCCGTTTTGGAGGACACTGACGGTTATAACCGTTTTTATATTTTGATAGATCGGCATTTTGGGATGCGGCAATACCTAATGTGTCTGTGATTTTTACTGTGTATTATATTTTATAACAGTTCTAGGGAAAGGGGGGTGATTTGAATTTTTAATATTTTTTTTTTCCACAGTTTCTTAGACCATCTAGGGTACATTAACCCTAGATGGTCCAATTGTTCCTACCATATTACTATATTGCAGTATATGGCGTTTTTGCACAGTATTCATTACATTGAGCCACTGGCAGAATCTGCAGATGCCATTCAGCCTTGGGTCAAACGATCTATGGCAACCAAAACAATTCGGTTGTTCCAGGGACGTTCGGGGGAGCAAACGATTTCGGAATATAAAGATGGCGGTTTTTGGTCACGCGGCCGCCGTCTTTGCATGTGCCAGAGGCTTTCAGGCGGCAAAGGAATGTTAATAGCCTCAATAAGGTGCAAACACCGACAGCGGTTATGCGGTGGGGGTTTGCTGAATATGCAACACCCCCACCCTTGTATTGAAAGAGGGACTCAGGCCCGTGAGCCCTCTTCACACTTTCCTACATTCTGCGGACGAGAGAGCTACGGCGCAGAGCGTGTTAAGTGGGAATCAAAACTCAATAATTAAACCTTATCATCATTTCAGATTGAGAGTTTTGATATTGTGTGGGGAGAGGTGTTATAGAAAACCCCCCCCCCCAGTTTACAGTGTGAGGTTACTTCTAGTTGTAGTAGACTGCACCAAGTCGGGCCCGTATGTGTAACATCTGCTCAATTTTCTGCCTTGTTGGCAATGTTTTCGCACAGGAAATTCTCAGAAAATTAAAACCTCAAACATAAAATGCGCAAGAATTCAAAATGAGCAAGAACTTCAAAATGAGCAAAAACTTCAAAATGAGCAAAGTTTGAGATAATCTCCCCCTGTAGATAGCAACGGACCCACATTACACCACGTCTGTGTGTAGTTTTCGATTAAATTTGCATTCTTTTGAAAATCCTCAGGATGATAAATGTGACGGTGTTGCACACAATCTGTGGTGTTGATATTTTTTTCCAACCATTGCGTGATTTAGAGTGTTGCGCGTTTTTTCTCTCTAAAAAAACCCAAAAAACACATTGTTTGCGGCAAAAAATTTGTACAATTATTATGCCCAAAGAAGCGAAATAGAACTAATGATAAATCTACCCCACCAGTCTCCTATGACAGTGAGAGAGCCACCCGGCCACACCCTAAGGGGGTGGCGTATGAGCCAGGATTACCGGCCATAGGAGTGACTAAAGAGTAGGGATTGTTGGAAATGTGTGAGCAAGGGTTAGCTGTCGGCCGGGGAGTCGTACTTAAGGGGGTGCCAGAGGTTGCGGGCGCACCCGGGCCCAACGAGGTTAGGGGTCCATCCATATTGAGAATGGAGTTTTACCTATAAACCATACATTATAGTCGGGCCTGGCACAGTCTTTGGCAATGGGTGCCCATCAGCTTCTGGGTACGACACTGGCTGTAGGTGACTTTATGGCTGGAAACGGGGCACGAGTGGCACCAATATCAGCATTACAATATTAAACAAAGGGAATTACCTGCATATTATAAAAGTCAAGCAAATAACATTATACTGAGCTATCTCCTCTTAGCTCGTATCCTGCGAATGTGTGATGTGGAGACCAGATTGGAGACTACAAGTGCCCTACACAGTATTACAAACCCTCTTTCCAGAGGCGGCAAGATATGACACACAAACCTGTAAACAGAAACCTCCACATTAGCAGGGGATGGTGGGTTCTGTCAGTCCCCCAAAAAGTCTCTCATCACTCATCTATACAGAAGAACTCATAAATGACTCCAGTAATATCCTCTCCCTTTCAATGGAAGATAAGGTAACATTCGGATACACCATCCCTCTTAGCATAGAGGCGGAATTCTTCTTGGATAACATTCTATTAGGAACATGGGGAAAGTCAGTAGTAACGTGTTGACCATGGAAAGAATGGAGGTTTGGGCTTCACTGTCAAAGGCCTTATACAGATCAGCACCAAGCAGAGCAAATAATACAGGTTAGATATAAAGATTGTTATTGGCCTGGTAAAGAATAGCCAATTAATTGTTGCTTCACAATCAAATAGCAAAGCCATGAATAAGGTCATTGTCATTACAAGAAATATATTGGGAAAAATCATTGCGTATACATACTTCATTTTCTCTTAAATGACGTCACCATGACATCTTGGCCAAATTCACAGGTGTAATTGTGTTCTAAGAATACATTAACATTATCAGGATTACATTTTATACTCAGTTTAAGGTTTAGAAACAAGATAAATAAAAAATGTCTGGATTTGTCAATCGCCTGTGAGCTGTTATAATAACTGTGGTATCCTTCCCGCACCTACAGAGATTTGACAGTTGCTTCTGAATGTGATCTCGTCTCTGCTTTCATGTATTAAAATGGTAATAATGGACTGGAATTCCTGCAGACTGTGACTTATTGAAGAATGGTAAGTCACTAACCGTTTGCTGGTGTACCTAGCTAGTATGGCGGCAGGTTATTTCTGCGATGCGGGACATAGAACAATTTACTGCTTTGATTTTAACATATTTTGTAATATTGGTGACACGATGTATCAGATTCAGGGACCACGCGCTGGGGCAGCACGTGGAGAGTGGTGCCACTGTTCTGCCTTGCAGCGATGAGGCCCTGGGTTCAAGTACCACCCAGGCAACATCTGCGCAAAGATTGGATGATATTCTCTCCGTGTTGCCGTGGGTCTGCCCTCCAGGTCCTCCGGTTTCCTCCCCACACTCTTCCGGTGCCTGACAAGTGATGTAATGGTGTTCACAAAGAATATGCGGGTGTATGACATGAATAATATAGTATAACAGGAGTTGTGTGTGCCTTACAACAAGACAAAAAATCCACAGAAGGTTGCGTAGGAAGGCAACATGGATAGACCTATGCACGCTAGACGCGACGGGAGGTGAGGAAGAGGGACACCCAAGGGAGCGGGCCGGGCCGGAACGCGTGCGGGAGACTGAGTAGTTGGGATGGAAGATTATGCTATGCGGGCACTAACTGTAGGGCTGCAACCACCAATTAACATGCATAGGATTAATCCGACATTGCTTGCAACCACCCCAAAAGTATTGTGCCATGTGTAGAAACACGTGCAGCATTTTTACAACTTAAGCAATTAAAAATGTATGCTTTTTGAGGTGGGGATGTTAAAAAAAAAACCAGGTGAAGGAAAAGAGGCTAACATACTAATCACGTGTTACATATGTCCAATGTAATATCATTGCCACCAAGGTAACTAACATCACTGGATGGTAAATAATTAAAAGATCTGACATAAGTACAGAACACAACACAAACAAACATAGATGATGCTCTGAGGGGCTGGCTGTATGCCATGTTGCCAGCACTTCCCCGCTTTCTGTTTTTTTCCCGTTTCCCTCCTTATCCCCCAGCTTCTACAGGACCATTGGCCTACTCACATGGCCCTACGTCGACCAAGAGGGACTTGGACTCAGACACAGTTTGATGTGGTGGGAGGATCGCCGCAGTGGCCTGTAGACAGCCGGGCTAATGGCCTGACTTTCGTGCGTACTTACATGGGCCATGGTGACGCACCAAATTGAATGCTGCCAACAACCTGCCCAAAACAAGGAGGCGAATGGCATCCACTGAGAAACTAAGGAGCCCGTTTCATCCAGCACACTCCACCAGGCCTGTAAACTCCCTCTGCCTACATGTGGCAATGAATGAATAGGATCAAGGGACAATTAGGGCACACTGCTCTTCTCTAAACCTCACACCCACATGGCAAAATCCCACTGGTACTAGAGCTTATTAAGGCGCATTAGTAAACCTGAAGTATGCCCTGCTATTATCAACAATGCAGAATCATAGCAGCAGCAGGGAGGGAGGGGAAACCATGCCCAGGGGGTCATTAGCGCGCAAGGTTCAAGTGCACCAGGAGCACTGGTTACCAGGTGCACACAGCACCTTATCCTGTGTCAAATGTAGTATTGGTCTTGGTACTGGAAAAAGAAAAAAAACTATGCTATATACCCCCCCCTTCCATTCACTTTTTACCAATCAATGCCTTTCAATTTCCACTAAACCAAGTTAAACAACAAAAACCATGAAAGGGTATTACACTGTATCCGGTTGTTAGCCGTAGCTTAATGTGCCGGCACCATGTCGTCCCAGGAGCAATGGACAGTTCCCGCCGACACTGCTGGTTTCACAGTACATTAGTTTAGAACACGTAAAGTAAGTGGTAACTTACCACAAAGTATTGTTCTTTAATTGTATGTGTCTGCATTGTACAAGGTAACATGACTGCGGAAGGGAACGTAAGGTGACTAAGCCAACAAGCAAACCAACATAGTGGGGCACATTTACTACCTGTTCTGGACGATAATGCACTCGTGCCACGATTCCACACGATTGTGACCCCCAATATCACTGCATGTGTCACTTCCTACTCAGACCTGCTGAAGTTCACCCTCTTCATAGTGCCGTAAGTGCTTGATTTGCGACACACATTTGAATTAAATCCCGCGGTCCGATTAGCACCCCTCCCCCATTGCTGTTGCATGAAAGCCAGCGCAAGCTGCCAAAATCCAATCCCGTGCTACACAACTGCTTGTTAATTACTGTCAAACCCTAAGCGTCAGAAAATTCGACCTAAGTGTGCCCGCGGGACCCTTAGTAAATAAGCCAAGCATGTAGTCTGTAGTTGTCATCCAAATGGAACACATCCGATCCCTACTGTTTGTAAAAATTACCTTAGCACAATGTATGAAAGACTTCCCCCCAAGGGGATCGATATAAAGTAATAATTGGCATTTATACTAGCGTAAAGAAATGACAATTACATTATTGATAGAATGCAAAACATTTCTTGCTTTGATCGGTGACAATTGTGCTTTGACACGTAGTTCAAAAAAATGTATTAAAAGAAATACTGACATTGAAATAGGTTCATATAAGGAAAAGCACAGTATTATTCCTGTTTAGAGAATATGTTCTCAAAATTCTGATAGTGTCCCTTGAACCTGAGTGATAAGGATGTCTGGATTGTGAGCAAGAAAGAGTTGGGTCTTGTACTGTATATTATGACATCGATTTATGAATGTGGAAACTGACGTGAATACATTGGTATAAAGATCAATAAAACCTAGAGACAAGAAAAAACACAAAGAAAGATGCTTTTTTTAAAGCAGAGACTTTATAAAGTGAATACTCAAATCAATCCAAAAGGAGAGGAAAATGTTTACATGGTTGTAAAAGTGGAGAAAAATTCTTAACTGCTCGCTAAAAGATGCAGAGGTTAGTATATTAGCCAATAATATTTTTGTTATAATATGCCATGGCTTCAGCATAAACTTTGGTTGTTACTATTACAGTTAGAGATGAGCGGAACCATGCCTGTCGAGCTTGGATCCTCCCCCAGTCGAGCATATTAGCGTCTCGAAACTGCTCGTTGCTCGGACAAGTATTTCGCCAGCTCGAGAAATGGCATCTCCCGACGGTTTTGCTTTTTGGCGGCCAGAAAAACGAGCCAATCACAAGACCAGGTAGACTCTGCACTCCACCCAGCATGAGTTGGTACCCTTACACGTCGATAGCAGTGGTTGGCTGGCCAGATCAGGTGACCCTGGCATAGGACTAGCCCCTGCTCTGCAGATGCCATTCAGCCTTGGGTCAAACGATCTATGGCAACCAATCGTCGTTCCCAGTGACGTTCGGGGGAGCAACGATCGGAATAAAGATGGCGGTGTCCACGCGCCGCCGTCTTTTGAATGCTGCCAGAGCCTTTCCAGGCGGCAAAGGAAATGTTAATAGCCTCAATAGGTGCAAACACCGACAGCGGTTATTAGCGGTGGGGGTTTGCTGCAATATGCAACAACCCCCACCCTTGTATGAAGAGGACTCAGCCCGTGAGCCCTCTTCACACATTTCCTACACTTCTGCGCCGAGAGAGCTACGGCGCAGAGCGTTAAGTGGATAATCAAACTCAATACTTAGAGATAAATCTCCCCCCTGTAGTAGCAACGGACCCACATACACCACCGTCTGTGGTGTAGTTTTTCGATTAAATTTGCATTCTTTTGAAAATCCTCAGATGATAAATGTGGTGTTGCACACTCTGTGGTGTATTTTTTCCACCATTGCGTGACTTTAGAGTTGCGTTATTTTCTCTCTAAAAAAACCCAAAAAAACATTGTTTGCGCAAAAATTTGTTACAATTATATGCCAAGAAGCTACATAGGACTAATGATAAATCTCCCCCACAGTCTCCTATGACAGTGAGAGAGCCACCGGCCACACCCTAAGGGGGCTGGAGGATGAGCCAGGATACCTGACATAGGAGTGACTAAGAAGTAGGGATTTGCTTGGAAATGTGTGAGCAAGGTAGCTGTAGGCAGGGGCGTAACTTAAGGGGGTGCAGAGGTTGCGGTCGCACCAGGGCCCAAGAGGTTTAGGGGGTCCATTCCCATATGAGAAGATTATTACTATAAACCATACATTATAGTCGGGGCCTGGCACAGTCTTTGCACTGGGGCCCATCAGCTTCTGGTTACGCCACTGGCTGTAGGTGACTTTATGGCTGGAAACGTGGCCAGAGGTGGAACCCATCATCAGCATTACAATAATAAAAAAAAGGGAATTTACCTGCATATTATAAAAGTCATAGCAAATAACATTATACAGATCTATTCTTCCTCTTAGCTCCGTATCCTGCGATGTGTGATGTGAGACCAGATTTGAGACTACCAAGTGCCATACACAGTATTACAAACCTTTCCAGAGGCGCATAGATATGACATCACAAACCTGTAAAACAGAAACCATCCACATTAGCAGGGATGGTGGGTGTCAGTCCCCCAAAAAGTCTCTCATCAATCATCTATACAGAAGACTCATAAATGAATCCAGTAATATCCCTTTAATGAAGTTGGAACTAAGGTAACATTCGGATACATCCATACCTCTTAGCATAGAGGCGGAATCTTCTTGGATAACATTCTATTAGGAGACATGGGGAAAGCCAGTAACGTGTTAACCATGGGAAAGAATGGAGGTTTGGGCTCACTGTCAACTGCTTATACAGATCAGCAACCAAGCAGAGCAAATAATACAGGTTAGATATAAAGATATGTATTGGCTGGTAAAGAATAGCCAATAATTGTGCTTCACAATCAAATAGCAAAGCCATGAATAAGTCATCGTCATACCAGAATATATTGGGAAAATCATGTGTATACATCACATTCATTTCTCTAAATGACGTCACCCATGACCTCTTGGCCACATCCCAGGTGTAATTGTGTTCTAAGAATACATTATACATTATCAGAATACATTTTAATACTCAGTTTAAGGTTAGAACAAGATAAATAAAAAATGTCTGGATTTTGTCAATCTCCTGTGAGCTGTTATAATAACTGTGTCTCCTTCCCGCACCTACAGATATTCTGACAGTCTGCTTCTAGAATGCTGATCTCGTCTCTTTCTTTCATGTTATTAAAATTGTAATAATGGACTGGAATTTCCTGCAGAATGTCTGACTTCTTGAAGCATGGTAAGTCACTAGACCTTTTGCTTGGTGTACTCTAGATATTACTGGTCGGCAGGTTATTTCTGCATCGGGGACATAGAACAATTTACTGCTTTGATTTTACATATTTTGTAATATTTGTGAGATGTATCAGATTCAGGACCACGCGCTGGGGCAGCACGTGGCTGAGTTGGTAGCACTTCTGCCTTGCAGCGCTGGAGCCCTGGGTTCAAGTACCACCCAGGTCAACATCTGCAAAGATTTTGTATATTCTCTCTGTGTTTGCGTGGGTTGCCTCCATGTCCTCCGGTTTCCTCCCACACTCTTCTGTTTTCTTACAAGTGATGTAATGTTGTTTCACAAATAATGCTTGACATTGAATAATATAGTATAAAAGGAGTTGTGTGTGCCATTACAACAATAAAATCCACATAATTTTCTATTAATGCAACTTTTATAGACCTATGCACTCTATACTCTACTGTAGGTATTGAATATTGATACACAGATGTATCCTTTCCTTACCTCTTCTCTTATCTGGTAGTGGGATGGAAGTTCTGCATGGTGCACTACACTGTATGGGCTGCAACCACCAATAACATGCATATGATTATCCGCCATTGCTTGCAACCACCCCAAAAGTATTGTGCCATGTGTAGAACAAGTGCAGCATTTTTACACATAAGCAATTAAAAATGTATGCTTTTTGGGTGGGGATTTAAAAAAAAAAACAAGAAAAGGGCTAAAATACTAATCAACGTGTTACATATGTCCAATGTAATATTATTGCCACAAGGTCAAATCACATCACTGGATTGTCAATAATTAAAAGCTCTGACTTAAGTACAGAACACAACACAAACAACATTAAGATGATGCTATGATAGGTGGCTGGCTGTATGCCATGTTGCAGCACTTTCCCCCGCTTTCCTGTTTTTTCCCTTTTCCCCTCCTATCCCCCTAGCTTCTACAGGACCATTGGCCTACTCACCATGGCCCATACGGCGACCAAGAGGAGACTTGGGGACTCAGACACAGTTTGATGCGGTGGTGGATCGTCAGGATCGCCAGCAGTGGCCTGTAGACAGCAGGCTAACGGCTGACTTTCGTGCGGTACTACCTGGGCCATGGTGACGCACAAATTGCATGCTGCCAACAACCTGCCAAAACAGAAGAGAAGTGGCATCCAACTGAGCAACTAATGAGCCCGTCATCCAGCACACTCCACCACTCCACCACAATTAGGGCACTGCTCTTTCTCTAAACCTCACTGGCAAAATACCACTGGTACTAGAGCTTATTAAGGAGCATTAGTAAACATGAGTATGCTTGCGATTATCAACAATGCTAAATCATAGCAGCAGCAAGGGAGGAACCATGCACCAGGGGTCATTAGCGCGCAAAGGTTCAAGTGCACCGTCCCAGGCTGCACACAGCACCTTATCCTGGTGTCAAAATGTAAGTATTGGTCGTGGTACTGGAAAAAACCTCTGCTATCTACCCCCCCTTTCCTTCACTTTTTTTTTACCATCCATGCCTTTTCACTTCTCCCCTAAACCCAAGTTAAACAAACAAATCCATGAAGGGTTACACTGTATCCTGGTTGTTAGCCAGGTAGCTTAATGTGCCGGCACCATGTCGTCCCAGGAGCAATGGACAGTTCCCCTCCGACCACTGCTGGTTTCACAGTTACATTAGTTTAGAACACTGTAAAGTAAGTGGTAACTTACCACAAGTATTGTCTTACAATTGTATGTGTCTGCATTGTACATATGTAACTATGAATGAGGAACGTAAGGTGACTAAGCAACAAGCAAACAAAACATAGTGGGGCACATTTACTTACCTGTCTGGACGATAATGCACTCTGCCACGATTCCACACGATTGTGCCCCCAATATCCTGCATGTGTCACTTCCCTACTCAGCCCTGCTGAAGTTCACCCTCTTCCTAGTGCATGTAAGTGCTTGTTTTTGCGTCACAATTTGAAAATTAAATCCCGCGTCCGATGGCACGCCCCCCCATTTCTGTCGCATGATAGCCAGCGCAGCTGTGCCACAATCCAATCACGATCCGCTGTTAATTACCTGTCACAGCCGTGCAAAACCATAAACGTCAGAAAATCCGACTAAAGTGTGCCCGCGGACCCTTAGTAAATAAGCCCCAGCATGTAGTCTGTAGTTGTCATCCAAATGTTACCACATCCTTATCCCTACCTGTTTGTAAAAATATAAAGTAATATTGCATCATATTGTATCATAAAGAAATGCTATTTACATTATTGATAGAATGCAAACATTTCTCTGCCTTAATCTGCTGACAATATTACTTTGAAACGTTTCAAAAAATGTATAAAAAGAAATACTGACATTGAAGTAAGGTTCATATAAGGAAAATCACAGTATTATTCCTGTTTAAGAGAAATGTTCTCAAATTCTGCTTATTTCCCTTTGAACCTGAGTTGATAAGGATGTCTGGATTGTGAGCATAGAAAGAGTTGGGTCTTTGTACTGTATATGACATCAGTATTATGAATGTGGAAACTGAGTGAATACATTGTATAAAGATCAATAAACCTCAGAGACAAGAAAAAACACAAAGAAGATGCTTTAAAGCAGAGACTTTATAAAGTGATTACTCAATCAATCCAAAAGGAGATGAAAATGGTTTACATGGTTGTAAAATGTGGAGACAAAATCTTAACTGCTCGCATAAAAGATGCAGAGGTAGTATTATTCGCAATAATATTTTGTAATATGCCATGGCTTCAAGCATAAACTTTTGGTTGTTACTATTACAGTATATAAGTACTAGATCATCTCAGATGAATTGTTGATTCTGGTATTAATTTTAGATTTATTATTCATATATACGAAATGTTTTGTCTCATATAAGTTCTATCTTCCCCTGAATTACTGTCATAATACTGAACTGTATTGAAATACAAACTACAGGACTGGGAAACATGGGACTTAATCAATGTAGCTACGGTCAGATTGCCGAAAGCTAATCCGTAATTATACAAATCTCATCTACATAGTGTGGAATAAAATCTACTGAATATGGGTGCGTCTACTTTGTAAATATACATGGGTTTTGTAATGGATTATAGTAATCGCAAGTCAGGGAACCATAGGGGTCCATGACCACCCAAATCATTCACCAAGTAGGAAGGGCTCCCTAGTATCTATGGAGTAAGCCTGGCTGATACAGAATTCTAATACAGCTCAGAGCCCATGGCAGACTTAATCCATAAATTCGAATTATACAGATTTAATCAGAGCAAAAATAAGTGTAAAATCTATGGTAACAAATGAATTAAAAAGTAACTTTGCTTCAGGGACAGCAAACACAAGCAGACCTAATTATATTTTGCCCTGTAGTCAAGAAGCCACTTAAGACTCTAGGTATTGTAATTATAAAGAAATGGTCGCATGCAAATTAACAATACCTGAAAGCTGCAAATTGAATTTATGTTGGCAGTTTTGTGTATACAAGATTTGTACACTGCTTATATTAAGAAAAGGGATTTTGAGTCCATAGTATGTGAATAAATCACCATTTCCCCATTGGAGCATCTTCATATTAGATTGAAACTAGACCGTAGATCAATTTTTCAAACATCCTACACCCTATTAAAGGAAACCTAACACCACGGATCTACCTATTAAGGTAGATCGGGTAGTAGGTGCCTCTGTTGTATGTGAGGATAGCCTTTTAACCCCTTATCACCGACACTAGTTTTCAGCTCAATGACCAGACTCGATTTTTCAAATCTGACAAGTCTCACGATAATTGGTTATAACTTCGGAACGCTTTAACATATCCCGGTGATTTTGAGAATGTTTTCTCGTGACACATTGTACTTCATGTTAGTTATAAAATTTAAGTGATAAGTTTTGAGTTTCGTTCTGAAAAAAAGTGAAAATTTGGCAAAAGTTTGTAAAAATTCACCATTTTCCAAGTTTCAAATGTTCTGGTTTCCAGACAAGATGTAAAACTACCCAAAAAGTTTGATAATTAACATTTACAGAATATCTGCTTTATGTTGGGATGATAATTTATGCTTCCGGTCATTTTTCTAGGATGTTATGAGGTGCAGAACTTTAGGTGCGATTTTTCTTATTTTCATGAAAATTGCCAAAACTCACATTTTGAGGGACAACTCAGCTTTCAGGTGACTTTGAGAGGCCTAAATAATAGTAAAACCCCATAAATTACCTCACTATAGAAACTTCACCCCTCAACGTATGTAAAACAACTTTATTAAGTCTATTAACCCTTTAATGTTTCACATGGGTTAAAAAATATGGACCTGCGATTTAGAAACTATTGAATTTTTGGGAAAATACATTCATTTAGGCCAAAACTGACATTTTCAGAATAATTAAATGATGAAACGCACTGCAACGCTGATGCCCAATTCCTCCCGAGTATACTGATACCCCCGCCACGGCCCGAGTATAGAATGAAAGCAGCGCCATTCACAGCAGATTTTATTGTCACATTGTACGACCTATACATTTTTTATTTTTTTGGTAATACAAACAATGAGGGCTTATTTTTTATGGGATGAGATACAATGTAAGATAATTTATTTTGGGAGACTAAAGCTTATTCTTGAGATTTTTATTACTATTTCAAGGGGGACACAAACAAAATCATCAATTTTTATTTTGGATTGTTAGCATTTTTTTTCCCCCGCTCACCGTAATGTAAAAATAATATTTTATCTTTATTCTCTGGTTCACTACGATTGCGGTGATACCTCATTTATATAGTTTTTCTTATTTTTGCTTAATTTTCCTGAGCAAAACCAATATTGGAGAAAATCGCATTGTTTTTACTATTGACAACTTTTCAGGGCCATATGTATTTTTCTGTTGTCAGATCTGGTTGAGGGCTTATTTTTTGCGAAAACAGTTGTTCTTTTCAGTCGTATCATATTAGGGAACGTAACTTTTTTTGATCACTTTTTAGAACATTTTTTGTGATGGTGTTTGATGAAAAATTGTATATTATGGGAAGTTTTCCGAGTTTTTTTTTTACGTAGTTCACCGAGCGGGTTCAATATTGATTTAGATTTATTGTACAGATTAATACGGACGCGGTGATACCAAATATGTATGTTTTTGTGTTTTATTTACTGTATATGCATTTTATGTGTTACTGGGGAGATTAGGGGACTTTTATTTTATTTATTTATTTAATTATATTATAAAAAGTTTTAATTTTTTTTTTTTAACTTTTTTACATTTTCCACATTTTGGCTTGAATAAGCGATCATCCGATCACTTATTCAAGCCTCTACACTGCAATACACTTGTATTGCAGTGTAAAGTGTAACTGAGCATGCCGCGCATGCTCAGTTACTTACAGCCGGGTCCTGCCAGGAAGGCAGGACCCGTCGAGAAGAGGAGCCGACAGCCTCGGGTCACTCGTCAGGACCCGGGGCAGCGGCAGGAGGGATCGGATCCCCCGGTAAGCACACCGGGGGGGTCCGATCCACGAAGGACACACTTGCACGCCGCGGTCATGCTTGACCGCGGCGTGTAAGGGGTTAAACACCCGGGATCGGAGTTCTTCCGATCCCGGGTGTTAGTGGCGGGTCTGGGCTGTGATATCACAGCCCGACACCGGCACTAAACTGACCCGATGTCCCGAAATCTTCTTCTGACGCGGCGCCGTAGAAAGGCGTCGCGTCAGAAGAAGTACCCTTAATGACCGCCGTAGAATCCTGATAGGGCGGTCTTTAAGGGGTTAAGGGCTAATACTCACGTCCTCTATATCTTTTTATAACTTTTATACTTTTATTCCCCTAATTTTCTAAAGAGGCTACTGGGGTATGGAGTAGCCGGAGCTGAGGGCACACGGCACCGATACTCCACGCACCAGTAGCCTCTTTGGCCTCTTTGAACCTCCTACCCCCATATCTTCCTTGTAGCTGCACACCCTTGTCTGCGAAGCCGGAGTTCTGTGTATTACTCCACGCCCCAGTAGCCTCTTTAGAAAATTAGCATATTAGGGGAGTAAAAGTTATAAAAAGATATAGGTAATGTGAGGATTAGCCCTTAAAAGGGCTATCCTCATGTACAATAGAGGCATCTACCACCTGATCCACCTTAATAGGTTGATCCGTGGTAGTAGGTTTCCTTTAAGCCATCACGTGAGGTTTTTTTTAGGAACTATGTCTATCTGGAAGTGCCAGGACTAAATTTGGCCAATAGGTGATCTTCTTAGATCATAGGACGCCACTTTCACAAGTGACATCCCCTGGTCCAGGAATGCCAAACATCAGCTAAAGTGGGCCCTTGGCCCCCCTGGTATTTCTGGACAGATGCAGGTTCCAAAGACAGAAAGTACCGGTACAATGCACAAACCAGAAGCCAGAGACGAGTAAGTACACTTTGTTTTTATCAGCACCCCCCAAACAGGTTTCTAGAATTCTTAGTAACCTTCTTTAATGCTACATATACAAGTACAAATTTTGATGTTTCTTTTGCCACAGTTTTTGTTTTACAGGTGAAACATGAAATAGGAGAAATACAATGTGAACTGCATAGTGGGAACGCATCCTTATTTCCATCAGGAAATATGTAGTATTAAATCCATTATAAAAAATCGACAATCTAGATTGGGTTGACTTTGTCAGGACAAACGCACCTTATACTCTAACGATGCCCTGGTCTAATACCATAGCAATTTTAGTAACTTCTATTAACGTGTGCTCATTAAAAAATAATGTTTTTCACCCAAAGTGTATTTTATGTAGACACCATCTGGTCATGATGCAAAAAAAATTATAATTTACAGAATGGCTATGATGATTTACACACTCAAGGTCATATTAAATAGTGAGGATGATCTGCTCAGCAGTATGGCATGAAGTGCTGCTATTATTGCACTGCAGTATGAATGAAGTGGAAAGTGTTCCAGACAAAAAAAAAAACTAAAGTGATGAGCATCCTGAAAAGTTACCTCACTCCTGTTGAGAGCTTCATTTCTGTTGCTCTTTCATCAAGTCCTTAAGGATTTCAATTTTAACATCAAAAGCAGCTCCTTTTCTTGTACTTGATAGTGCATCACAGAAGACAGCTTTATGGCTTGTGTTTGATTGATATAATTAATTTCTGGAAGAGGTAGTAGAGGTTAAATCTACTTGAGAGATGGCATCTGTCCAACGAGTAGTTTCTTTTAATGAAAGAAAGATAAGAAATAAAAATGACGACATTTATAATGCCTCTGCCGAAGGAAAGTAATATAGAAAAGCGCAAAGCAATCTCTGAACTTTGTTATCTATGTATTTTGTATTTGCAGCTCATTTGAGTTGTATATATACCAACAGATTTCAAAGATAAATAGGATGTGTGAGTATATGAAGGGCTTCATGTGCATGTTTAGCACTACCCCCATTTCTGCAGAATGTTTATATATGTTTACATGTGCTTTAAGGGATTGTCCTGTTTACACAGGAAACCTCTGTGGGGCAGCACTGCGTCCATTCCCTTTGTTGATAATCCCGGCCAGCCGAGAATTGTCAACTGCCACATGACCACCTTTCTTTGGCCAATCAGTGACCAGAGTGTTAACAAAGGCAGGAACATCAAAATGCAGCAGTGACGTTCTCCAACATTTTTTGGCTTTATTATTAAACTATACAGGAGAACAAAATTAGAGAACAATGTCTGATCCACTGGATTTTTATCAAAAATAATGCCATCTATGTTGATCAACATTTGAAGGATTTTTTGTAAGGGGTACACATGCCACTAGAACAGTGTTTTACAAAATAACCAAAGTATATCCACATAAAACCTTTATATTCATAATTAGAGAAAATCAATGACTGAAGCACAGAGAAAGATTTTCTGAAGATCAGTCAACAATCAGTAGGAAGTGCACAGGCCTTTCCTCTAAATGACCTCAGCACAAAAATAGGACATCACTAGTCTCTCACACTGCATTGGTGTGATTTTGGTCCACACTTCTTCCACAGTTCTGTTACTGTTGTGGTTTTATTGGCCATAACTTTGACCAAACAAAGAATAGGACAGGCACTACCAATGTATACAGATAACAAATAAGTCCACGTATCCTAGGAGAGCATGTAACCAACAAAAGAACAAAAGAGAGGATGCGTATGATGGACTAAGGTAATATCACAAAAAACTTTATTAATACATACACCACAGTAACAACAAAACCACATAATAAAAACATTAAAAAGTGCACCATGCAAGGTGGTACTTAACCTCCCAGGACCAGGTGTCCTGGGCTCCCCAGCACCAAGCCGACCAAGTCAAAAACGACAAATTGTGATGCAGGACAATGAGGGGAGACTACAATTACAGCTGAATAACATCAAATTGCAACAGGCACATATTGCATACATAAAGTGACCAGTGCAAAAAATAAATGCAACCCAACAGTCCTGTATATAGTAGCCTAAATGCCTGAAGTATTACGGTACCAATGTGGATCCCATATGGTAAGGTGAGAGAGGACAGAAAGGCTAAGGTCGGAGTGGGGAGGAGCGAGAGAGGAGCGAACCCCACGGTATCAGTCACCTGCTCCGCGTGGACTTCACAAGGGGTGTTTGTGGGGCTCAATACAGTACGTGGGTCCTGTTTAGATGGCAGGTACCCCCGCCCAAGGAACAATCCCGCCCCCACACACAACAAAAAAAAAACCCTAATTACTGCTAATTTGACGCCGAGCAGAGTGGGCCATGTGGTGGAAGGATCACGCATTGGGAAAGTGATCTAGATCATGTGACCAGTCAGTGCGGAAGTGACAACATCTTAGATCATGTGCCCAGTCAGCTCCCTGCAGGAAAGTGATCTCAGACAGGACCAGTCACCATGATCGGATGCCTTTAACTCAGATGAAAACAAAGACGGATAAATTGCACACTGCCCCTGCGCTGAAGAAATGGTGCTCAACTTGCAATCGCCGATCAAGATAAGTATAGTGATACAGCGTGAAGCACCAAGGCATATGTTTGCCACAAAAGGACCAAGATGTGTATGAGATGGCTAATAAAGGAGTACAGAGCAACACTATAGTAAGCGTTTGTTCATATGAAAACAATACGAATATACCACCTATATTGAGATTCTAAATATGCTTAAAGACTGATGGTTGTAATAACAGAGAACAGAGAAAGTACAGAGTCCTAAAATACAAAAAGTACCACTCTTTTTACGGAAAAGAATCGAAAAGCGATCACAAGACACCGAGTGCATCATGGATTGCGGCGGGTCTACTAAGATGAGAACCAAGGACGGGTAAATGCGCCTGCGCTGAGAATGATAATCACCGGCATCGACCGATTCTAGGGGAGTTATACAGTGAAACAAAGATCAGGTGTTTTCCATTAAAAAAAATAATATTATATAAATAAATAAAATAATGATTTTAAAAATAAAAAATAATTATATTATACATATATAAATAATGAATATAGAACCATCACAGGTGAGAGTCGTAGATGAGGACGCCCCTATGATTACTGGAGTGAGACATATATGACCAAATATTAAATCAAAAAAATTATATAGCGCAGAATATAAACAATAAATATATTCCAACCAAGGGGGTACGATGGCCAGGTGCATCGCTAAACCTCTTGTGGTGATAGGAGTCCAACATCAGTGAAGTCTGCAATAAAACAGGGTGATAATGGTACAGATCATCAAAGCGCATGTGCCAAACCTATGAAACACCCCAAGCATGATTTTATGAAGGATGGTCTTATAATAGAAGGCCCCAAGCCAGTATTCCAACAGAAGGGTACGATGGACGCAGTGACATCTGTTAACCTCCTTTTAGGCGGAGGAATATCGAATTTCAGTTGAAGTTGTGCCCAATAAACAGGTGAATTTATTGATATAAATCAAAGCTGGTGCAACAAATCCGTCTTATACCGACAGGTTTTATGAAAGTCGTGATCCTATAATAGAAAACCCAACAGTAAGAAACAGACAAGTATTATGGAATACAGAAGAGAGTGAGTTGATTGACCGCGGAGTGCCCAATGGATATGCAGACAAGTGGCGAACTGGGGGAAAAAAAAAAAAGAAAAAATTAAATTAAACTTATATATACATGTCCAGAATGAAGGTATCACAGCAGGTAATGTACCGATGGATGTAATTATGTCTTAGAGCAGAAAAACGAGCGGCTAGAGTGTGGCGGGGGACTACCCCCACGGCAGGAGCGACCGCAACAAAAACAAAAGAAGTACGAATAGTCCCATTTTATAATCCTATGCGGGGTAACAACTCATGCAGCATAACACGTTGGGCGCAGCCCCAAACGGCTATCCAGGTCGGGGCTCGAAGGCGGTCACCAGCTATGGTCACCATGGTAGGGCAAAAGGCGTCCAAGGGTAGAACCATCACAGTACTGGTAGGTGACTGTCCATGGCTTAATGTATACCTGCTAAAAACTTCGGAGGGAGGTGAGGGATGTGCTGGCCAAACAAATCCAAAGTTAACAGGAAAAGACAGACTTGGGCATCGAGGTCTGAAGTGTATAGTTGTGTAGAATCACCTGCTGATGTGGTCGAGGATCAAGGGAAAACCTTCAAATCATGGTTGGTGATGACCATGATTAATGTACTGTTAGAAGCTTCCAGGGAAAGAGGTTGCGACCCCAAAACAAAGTCGCAGAAGAGGACTCTAGAACATCCAGGCGAACGGGTCCCAGGTGTGCAGATGTAAAGGATCACTTGCGTCTGGTGGGCAGACTCTGGCAGATATTGTGAGGGAAGGAGGGTGTAGTATCTTAGGGTTCCAACGTTGATAAATGTGTTGAGTACATGGAATACATACGTGCGTAGAGGGTCGGGACTTGCACAGGATTGCGTGTGTTGTGGGGTGGCCTCCTTAGGATGTGGAGAGGAAGGGCATGGTGCCCGATGCGTGACCAGCTGCCATATAGTGCACGAGATAACACATATTCCTGTGGGAAAATAAATAAAGCCATAGACACAAAAGTGACAAGTCATAGCTATAATACCCAGAGAAGTGCGACAGAGCTACCCACATGTAGAGAGGAAGAGGGAAGTCAATGTCGTTTGCGAACGGCCCGAGAGCTTCTTGGTTTGTGATATTATAGAGCGCTCTGTAGAAAACAGTGAAAGAGAAGATCCTCATTGAGCCCTTTGGCGCTGATTTCTATATCCAGTCTCTTCACTTACCGACAACCATACACTCCCTTCTTGTTCTCTCCACTCCGTTGCTTCACAGCGTAACGAGGGCCAGGGGTGTTGTTCCCCCCTCGTTGATTGGGTCGCGGACATGGTCCAGACCTGTTACTTGGATACCCCAGTGTTTTGCCTTGTGGAATCTTCTGAAATGTTCTGCACACGTAGATAAAGGTTTGTCATTGCTGGAAATGGAACGTGCATCACTATTAGATAGGGAAGTGTTGTCTGCACCTTTTCGCAGCTCCTGTGAGGTTTGACCCACATAGACCTTTTGCAACGGACAAGTTAAGTGATAAATAAGTTCCGGGATCGACAATTAAAAAATGTCTTCAAGGTAATCCGGTCTTGATTAAGAGGGTGATAAATTCTTTTTTGGTTGCTACAAGGGGACAGAATCGAAACAGGGATCGCACATGGAAATGAACCCTTGGTCTTTTCTCTCTCCCTACATGTACGTACGGCTTCGAATGGCATTACGTGATAGGAAAACTCTTAACGTTCTTAGCTCGTCGAGCTGTTAGAGGAGGTCTTAGCCGCGGGTGGAGAGCTCTTATAGATCGTCATCACTTCGTAGGAGATGTTCCAGTTCGCGGTTGAGTAAGGACGAAATCCTATTCCAATCATCAACAGTACGGTAGCTTACAATCTCGGAAATCAGTGTGTGTCTTGTTGAGATCCAACAATGCCTTGCGGGTCCGTATCTCGTGACCTAATATAGGCCCAAAATGGTTTTTTTTTTGGGTGGAGCTCTGTTCCTAAATCTTTGTGCACAAATCCAGGGCCATGTTTTTTAAAATCCTTTCCAGGGTGCACAGTTAGGCGGCGCTTAGCCCTCAGGAATTGCCCCACCGGAATACCCTGGCGGGTATGAGCTGATTGAAAACTTTTGAATGCAGATGAGCTACGAGTAGCGTTTTTTTGCGGAATAAGGCGTCCACCCAAACGATTATGGACCATTGAGATTTGGAGATCCAGGAATTCAACGGAGGGCGGAGGGAGAAACCTGTAGTAGACGCCGGTCAAAAGACAAAGCTAATTTGTTGTTGCAGCAACAAAGTTGAGTAGGGGTCCACGCAAGAAGCGAGTCGGTGTATCTACGGTCAACCCGCTTGAGTTTTCGGTCAAGAGTATTACATGCTGAATGTAGCCGATGTACTGGGCTCTCATATTGGTGTACAAGCCTCACTATCCAACACGTGACAATCAGGGTGTCTGTGTCACCGGAAAAGTTTTCCAATTGGTCGATTAGATCAATTAATTGAATCTCTGACTATGATGGAACGTGTGGAGAACCAAGGGTCTGACCCAGAGGTAGAGGGAGTCTCATTTTCACATCATCAGGAGATCCAGAGATCCGAAAAACTTGCGATAACTTCCCGTAATAGGGCTATCAGAAAGCCCAGGTTGGTGTCTACATGCATTTAAACGAGAGTTGCTTAGGAGCTGAGCTAATTTTCATGTTGGCCCAATTGATGGTCAGATAGATTATGATCTGTAGATCTCCATGACCCCCAGGACATGAATTGGTTTCTGGGCTGTGAGTTCTTGTTTGTCTAGGGTACACCTCTTGATGGGAGGAGTGACAGTCCCTGGTGCTAATATTTGTGTAAGATTTGTCAAATGTCTCACCAGTAATCATGCGTCGCCTCCACGACTTCACCATGGATTTGGTCTATATTCCTTATTGTATGATGATTTCAATAATTTATTTTTTATTTACATTATTTTTTTATTTTATTTTTATAGATATATATTATTTTTTTTTTTAACTGAATCAACATGATCTGCTTGTTTCACTGATATACTGACTAGAATCGCGATGCAGGTGAGATCAAGTTTCAGCGCTCAAGGCGCAATTACCAGTCCTTGTTATCATTCGAGTAGACCTCCGATCATGTGACCGGTGTCTGGTGATGCTTTTTCGATTTTTCCGTAAAAAGAGGGCTACTTTTTGTATTTAGGACTCTGACTTTATCTGTTCTCTGGTATTAGCACACATAATCTTTATTACATATTTAGATTCATTTGAACAAACGCTACTATGGACTGTCTGTACTCTATTATTACGATTTCATACAGCATCTGTCCTGTGCCCAAAAACATGAATCCATTGCCTTCAGCTGCTATCATATCTATCTTAATGGACGATGCAAGTGACTACCATTTTCTCAGCGCAGGTGCATTTATCCGTCTTTGTGTTCTCTGAGTAAAACTCCGATATGTGACTGGTCAATGATCTAGATCAATTCCTGCAGCTGACGGGTCAATGATCTAGATCACTTCCTGCAAGCTGGACTGGTGCAAATGATTAGATAATCAGCCAAATGGTGATACAATTCCACAACCAAATGCCATCTGCAGCTGCAAATTAGCAGGTAAGTAGCGCGTTTTTTTTTGTGTGGGGGTGGGGATTGTTCATGGGCTGGGGGACCACAATATAAACAGGACACAAACACGGTTATTGAGCCACACACCCTGAGGACAGTCACCGGAGAGGTGACGATACGCGTGGGGTTCGCTACTCTCTCATCCTCCCACAACCGAACCTTGCCATTTCTGCCTCTTCATCCCATTACCATAGGGATCCACATTCGGGTACAGTATACTCAGGCATTTAGGCTACTATATAAAGGATGTGGGTTCATTTATTTTGCACTGCGCTCACTTATATTATGCCACATATTGCCTGTTGCAATTGATGCTTTATCGCTGTGTATTAGTACTCCCCTCATTGGTCCTGCATCACAAATGTTGTGTTTGACTTTGGTTCGGTTGGGGCCTGGGGAAGACCCAGGACTCCGAGGTCGGGAGGTAAGAGCACCTTGCATGTGCACTTTTTAAGTGTTTTATTATGTGGTTTTGGTTACTGTGTTATGTATATATAAAGATTTTTGTTTGATATTACCTTAGTCCCATCATACGCATCCAGTTGGTTGTGTGGGATTGTCTGTAGAGTCAGATCCTTTCTTCTCCTTGCCTATGTCCCGCCACTTGCCGACCTTGGATCTTTATGTACGTCTCTCAACCTTACATATGGAAGTCCACGTATTGGTAACCAGGTAATGACTTCCGTGCATTTTACGGCTACTGATATACAGGATGTGTTGGGTTTCATGTTATTTGCTCATCTGGGCACGTTAGATATGAACAGCATATCGGCCTGTGCCACTTTGATGGTGATTCAGCTGTATTGTAGTACTCCCCTCATGGTCCTGATCACAACCATTGTCTTTTCTGCGTTTGGGCGGCTTGGGGATTGGGGAGCCCGGACACATTTGTCCCGGGAGGGTTAGTACAACATTGCATGGTGCACTTTTTAAGTTGTTGTTTATTATGTGGTGTTGTGTTACTGTGTTTATGTATTTAATAAAGTTTTTTTGCCCAAATCATGACACTTCTTCCACCACCTTTCACTGACTTCTTTACATCCTTGGAGTTGAGTCTTTCCCCAGTTTGTCAATAAACATTATGTTACCCATGAGCTCCAAATAAATTAAACTTGCTTTCATCACTATAATGAACTGTGGACCAGTACTCCTCTGCCCACACAACATGCTCTTCATCAAAGGCGAGTCTAGCATTTTAATCCTTAAACGTTAACGCACTGTATGACAAGACAGATCCTTACCTTGTTCTGTGCTGAACAGGTGATTCATTCCAGTCGCAGTCTCAAAATAATAAGCACTGGAGATTCTGTGTATTATCATATCCTCTTTTGCATTTGTCCTTCATGGTTGACCAGCCTTCTTGGGAGACTTGAATAAATTTGTGATTTTGTAAATATACATTATTCTAGAAATTACAGGCTTGAAACAACCAACTTCTTTTTCTACGACTGATAGGGTCAACCCTTGGACCTTTATGTGGACAACCAACAGCTGGAAGGTTTTAGTCACTTTGGACGGCACACTGTTTGTGTGGCAGTTAGGCTGCCAGTTAAATAGAGTTGGTCAGATAATTAAAGGGGTATTTCGGGAATATGAACATCTGATACAAAAACCCATGATGATATAAATAAATGAATACAGCAATACTCAATGTTATTAGTCACAAAACGGAGCTTACATAGTTTGATTTTATGATTTACAAAATTTATGGCCTCTCTAAAGTAGGTTGAGTTATCACTAAGATGGCCCCCACTGGAAACTACAAGTTCCATGATCCTTTAGATCTCAGTAACTCCTCCTACCACTTATGCTCTGCTCCCGGTGATGATGTAACAGACTTTCTTGCTCTGTTACCATAGTAATGATGGGTAACTGTCATCCCGAAAACACTGGCCATTCTGGATGCACTACAACCAACCGACTACAGCCAATAGTAGTGGTGATCACATGACCTGCCCAGGCAGGTGCAGGACATGTGATGTGGACATGTGACCAGCGGCCATCTTCTGTCCTGTGTCTGCTCCACAACGGACCGCGCAGAGGAAATCAACGGACTGATAAAAGGGCCAGTAGCATTTTAATTCTTCATTACAGTCTATGTCACCAGCATTTTCTGCTAACAGGAGCAAAATTTTAAATAACAACTAATTACATATTAGCTTATATTTTGAGTACCCATTTGTATATGAATTATGCTTAATCCTGGAATACCCCTTTAAGGAAATTATGACTGGGTGATAAAACCAACAATTTGCAGGTATCTGAGGGTGCAGTCACACGTTGCAGTTAAAACTGCATCACAATAAACGTTGAGGTGTTTTAGGTGTAGTTTTGTTACTTTAACACATGACAGACATTTGTTGAACAGGTGAATGACATTTGTGGAACAGTTTTTCCCTTCAAAATGAAATTCACCCATTCAGTTCATGTCTTTTACCTGATAAATTAACAAAACTGCACCTAAAACCACCTAAAAACTGATTGTGATGCAGTTGTAACTGCAATGAAGGTGCTCTCTAATTTAGACCAGTGTTCATTTACAATTATCTCATTTACATTTTTAGTCTGTGCTTTAGAATTGTGTGCTGTTCTCTAATTTTGATCCCCAGTGTAGAAAACCCCAATAAATAACACTGTAAACTTGTTTTCAGATTCTACCTAGAAATTTCCTTGCTCAACATGGAATCAGGGGTCACCATATGCAATGGAGAGCAAATATAAGAAGATGATTGCAGATTTGTGAGTAAGTTTCCCTTGTTTATCATGGTGGATTTTAATGGTAGATTTGCTTTAAACAGATTAAAGACACATTGAATATTTCCACTGCAGAAAAAAAAACACAGCAGACATTTCTACAAGCAAACTGAAATGGTAGTATAATTCACCAATAGTTCATGTACTTGAGACTTATTATTGCATATAACTAAATTCTTAAATATTCCTGTCTGCAAACATTCCTTCTGGAATAGATAATGGTTTGCCTTTAATCCCAGATAATGTCATTTGGTTTCTCAAAAGTCATGCTTGATGGTAAGGCCTTACAAGGTAGTCAAAAGAAGCAAAGCTTTTCTTATTCCATTCCGTAAAACGTATTTGCATATTTCCCACAATCCCCCAGTAGGTGGCCTTAATTGGCAAAGTCTAAGTAAGCAGAGCTCTTTCTTCCTGACCTTAGTCAAAAGCCTCTCACTTCCCTCCAGTTCCCTACACTGTACTAAAGAGATGCAAACACATTGAAACAGCACTGTCTACAATTGGGAATCTTTTCCTTTTGGAATAGATATACTGGTTTGCTTTTAATCCCACATTAGGCTTCTTAAAAGTCATGGTTGTTGTAAGGGGGCTTCCTTACAAGGTAGCTAAAAGAGGCAACGTTTTCCTTATCCCATCCAGGAAATTGTTTTTGTATATTTACTGCATTCAAAATAAACTTTTGTGTTGGGGGACTGGGGACTGGGGGGGGGGGGGTTGGCAATCTAGTACCTACGTCATTGTCACTGAACCATTTCTTCACCAATGTCAACATATGCTTTGGATCTTTGTACTGCCGGAACAATATATTGTCCCTTTTAATACCAATAGTACTCAATTGTTTGTCGAGTGGCCAACCCAGGGAACCTCAGTTCATATCCTGTTCAAAAATGTTAGCTGATTAGTGGGTGTCCTGAAGATCGATTTGATATCGGCAACTTATATTACATAAAGTTAAAAAAGATCCCTTTAAAGCACTTAAGGTTTATGTGTTCTTTTTGTAATTGTATATGAATGAGATAAAGTAATGTGCCATTTTCAAAGTAGGGGCACAGAACTAAATGTAATCATTAAAACCTTTTCTTTTGTGCTTTTAAATTTGTCAAATTCATTGTTTCTCAATCAGAATTACTAGGTCACCCGTGGTCTAAGATGAAAACAGACATCAGAATAGACATGCAATATGGAACACACAGAGACGATAATCACCAATGTGTAAATAATACCTTATAACGGTGAGTGGCTTATTGTCATTGGTCAGCATTCTCTGACCTTACCCCAGCGATGATAATTGAGGTCAGGTATTATGTTCGGCCTTTATATAGGAATATGGATTAGAGTAAAGATATGCAAAATCAAAGAACTATGTAACTTTATTGTGCAGAGGAAGTGAGAAGAGCATCTTCTATCAAAATGAATTTATTAAGTGAATGTCAATGGCTGTGATAAATGACATGTCACTGGCTAGTCAACACAGACTGTAGTAGGGTTACAGGTATTTAGTCTGATATTACTGATAAGTCATTTAGAAATCTATCACAATAAAACAATTGCTTCTGCCCTTTTTTACTGCAATTATCTCCATCTGTTGGAAATGTTTCAAAAGTTGTCATATCTGTCTCTGGAAATCTTAATTATTCGGAACTAGTTTTTAGATAGGATTCCAGTCTATATAATTGCTAAAATAAATATGTTTTTGGACCACCTTAGGGAATTTAATGGTCAAAACTGACATACGATATATATTCAAATTGCCCCTATAACAGTCTATGAGTCCTACTGTATCTTCATGCAAAGCTTTTTACTGTTAGAATCCCAAAGTTTTGGAATACCGTAGAACAGGGGTCAGGAACCTTTTTGGCTGAGAGAGCCATAAGCGCCACATATTTTAAAATATAATTCTGCGAGAGCCGTACAATATGTTTAAAGGGACACTGACAGAACAATGGCTCCAGCAGTTATTAGTACAGCAAGGAGTGTTCCTCCCCCTGTACTAAGCCTGCACTGGACCGAAACAATGGTAATTTGCTGTAAAATAAAAAATAGATAATTTACATTTGAGCTTGTGATGCAGCACATCTTGTCCATCACTCTGGCTTCTTTTTAATGTGCTACCTGGATCTGGCTTCTTCCCACCTGATGATGAGAGATGCAGCTTTCAGTCATGCGCAGAAAAGGAAGAGGTCAGAGTGCTGGACGAGATGTCCTGCATGGCAAGCTCCAATGTAAATTTTTAATTTTACAGGGAATTACCATTGTTTCAGTCCAGTGGCGGCTTAGTACAGCAGGGAGGAACACTCCTTGCTGTACTAATGACTGCTGGAGCCAGTGTTCTGTCAGTTGCCCATTAAAAGTGTTGGTCTTAAATAAAGAAAACAAAAAAAGATGGAGCGCAGTCCCATAGGGAATTTGTAACTTCAATTTACTAAAAATCACTTTTAAGCAGAAGCAGGAGCTGCAGAACCTGCAGAATACACATAGCAGCAGCTGCAGAACCCCCCAAATACACGCGCCATCTGCCGCAGAACCTCCCAATATACGTGCCATCCGCTGCAGAACATCCCCATACAGACGCCAACCGCTGCAGAACGTCCCTTTATATGAGCCAACCGCTGCAGAACATCCCCATACATGAGCCAACCGCTGCAGAACATCCCCATATATGAGCCAACCGCTGCAGAACATCCCCATACATGAGCCAACCGCTGCAGAACATTCCCATACATGAGCCAACCGCTGCAGAACATCCCCATACATGAGCCAACAGATGCAGAACATCCCCAATACATGAGCCAACCACTGCAGAACATCCCTATACATGAGCCAATCACTGCAGAACATCCCTATACATGAGCCAACCGCTGCAGAACATCCCTATACACATGCCAACTGCTGCAGAACGCCCCTATACAGACGGCAACCGCTGCGGAACATTATAATAAACATTTATTAAAGTGTCTGCACCAGTTTTCTGGGAACTTTGCATTGGAAAGAACATCTTTGGAGCTTGTACATGTATTTATAACATGTTTGCACCAGTTTTCTGCACACAAATTTTGTCTTGGGTCCTAGCTATTATGTGTCTAAGCTTCTGCAGAACCTCACATTAATGTAGAAATGCAGTGATGGGGGAAGATATGTGGGAATGTTGCAGAGGGGGTCTGTAAGGAACACTTAGGAGCTCCATAGCTGCTCCTGCACACAGGACACTAAGGGGTTAAGGCAGAGTGTGAGGAGACACTGGGGGGAGGGATCACTTAGCTCTGGCTGATTCCCAGCTGCTGGCCCCTTCTCCTCAGGTGCTGGATGTGCAACATCCCCCACCGGGGCCTAGCCTTTTTCTTGGGGCCTGGAGACAGCCGTGGCCCGGAATACCGGAGTGGCTGGCGGTTGCGCCCTAGGCACGCTAGTGTCACGGGGCTTGGTATGGGGACCGGAGGGCTGTCCTACAGCCTAGCAGGTCTCCAGCAGGTGGTGTTGGCAAGAAATGATGAGGGAGAGGCTGTTATGGTAGTTCTCCCTGGGGCAACCCTTTGGGGTATGGAGAATGAGTCCCTGCATGGTGGATAGGATGCCCGTGATGGTGACAGCCGTAGTAGCAGGGATCAGACGGAGGCAGACGTTGTACAAAAGTAACTTACAGTTCTTTATTGGAACCGACAGGAACAATAGATAACATGCCAAACGAATCTTGACAATGGTAGAAGGCTGGGGGTGCACTTGGAGAGGGAACCACAGGGATTGATCACCAGCCTGGATGCAAGGGCAGGCTGGGAGATAGCCGTGTCCTAGTAGGATGCTTCAGCTTGTCCTGGGTTACGTTAGATATCACCCTTGAAGGTAGGATGATACCCCTTTACTCTCAGTAACTCCTAGGAGCTCTACTGTCTCACTGCTCTGACTGACTCTTGTCAGACTAACTCTAGAACTTTCCTGACCAGGGGTTTTATTACTCCCACTGGTCAGGTGGTGGTTACTCCTCCAATTGCATCCCAGCTTACAATACAATATTAGAACAGATGTGATTGGCTGATGCTTACAATACAATATTAGAACAGATGTGATTGGCTGATGGAAAGACATCACATTAAACAATTAACTCCTGCCTTACCAGGCAGGATCTGCCGCTGCAGTGTTCCCCATGTTGTGTAGTGACCTGCTGTGGGGTTGATCAGACTCCACACAGGTTGCGAGCTATATTTGGGACGTATTCGCAACAACCCCTGTGCCTTGCATCGGCACGGGTGTTGCAGATGTCTCCGGAGTATGCAGCTCTCTCCTCTGTATGAATCTTCCGCGCTGCTACATCCAGCGCCAGGATTGGCTGCAGGCAGACAGTCTCCTCCTGAATTAACCCCGCGGACCCCTGCGCTGCTCTGCCGAATACATCCAGGGGCATAACTACAGCCAGGGGGCACAACAGGGGCCCCGGACATACGGCCCCTGGTCTTGGTAGGTATCTTAGCAGTTACTGCGGCTGTAGTTACACCCCTGGATAGGAGCCCTGGCTGCGAGCCAGAGGCAGCCATCAAAAGAGCCACATCTGGCTCACGAGCCATAGGTTTCCGACCCCTGCCATTGAAGATTTTACTCATGATGCAAGGCCACACAGATGCATCATATGGCTGCGCAACCATAGGGACACCCCAAGGAATAATGCGCTTGGAATAAACTAATAAAAAAGTCAATTACAACTTCACTTTCGTCGTACAGCTCACTGTTTTAACAGTTTTTTAACAGGGGTCTGTGCTGGGACTGGGAAATGTAAATAATTTCATGTTTGTAGAAAAGTAGAAAAGATTTGCACATTTGAGAGATAAAAGTTTGAGAAATATAAACTACTGACACATAGGAGGGAATTCATTAAGGCACTTTGGGCAGACTTGTGGTGTAATTTATGCCAAAAAAATACCTTTCAACACATTTATGGCTTTTAGACAATGTTTTCCCCTTTTCCAACTTGGTTTGAGGAGTGACCTTGGTTTCTGGAAAAAGTCGGAAATAGGAAATAGTCTATGCAACGAAAAATTATGGAGGATGCTCCAGTGCAGCTAGAAGCAGGTCGACAGTCTAAACTGCGACAGATTCATCATCACAATGATGAATCTGTTGCAGCAAGAGACAAGTGTTGCCAAGCTTTGCACTGTAAGAACCAGCAACGCATTAATGTGTATATCAACATGAATGTACTGTATGTTAACAAAATTATTAGATCCAAAGAAACCTAAACTCTCAGTAATCCAAATATTAGTATTGGTGACCTGATAAATCACATGGGAGAATTAGATATGTAACTGCTCATCGACCAACCAATAATGTAAAAAAAAAAAACATAGAAAGGGGGTAGTTATTGTACAGAGAAAATGTTTTATATCCACTGGGGCTACTTAAAAGTTGTGAAAGGGAACAGATAACACCAATAGTCTGTAGTGTTTCTCCCAGCTGTTATTTGAAAGTAAAACCTTTTTTTTTGCTGTGATTAAATATGGCACCTGAAATACAGTACCTGGAGCTAAAGTTTCATCTCAAAGCTAAAGATGTCCAAAGATATAAAAGTGAAAGGTGGAATGTATCTTTTTTGTAGAAAAATGAGACTTTATTAAATGTTTAGGAATTCATCAACTCTACGCCAACAGATGATCGGAAAAGCAGAAAAGACTAGATGAAAAAGTGTAATAGTCAGCTGCACTTATCCTTCCTTCTTGCTTTTGTAAACAAAAATATACATTCAGCAGAGGCCATAATAGCCTATGGGAGACAGGTGTCACTGTATGGCATCCATCTCCAGCCTCCACTGAATGTAAATGAACGTAGTCTGTGGTGTGCCCAGTGCTGTAACTGTCCGCATATATGTGTATAACTACGTCACTAGGGAGGCAGTCAGAACATCAGCAGCAACATATCACTGCTTGCTGCTGTTACCTCCTCCACCGGCTTTCAGGGAGAAAGTCTCAGACAGGAGGAAGTATCCCACTGTATAAGTATAAAGTAGGATACACTGCAGCACTCCATTATATGGATACATCAGGAAATCTCCTGACATACTCTTACAATGGAGGGAAACTAGAAATACTCATAGGTCAGCCCTAAATTGATACTACAAATGGGCAAAATTGTCTTCATACATCTCCAATGTGTATCTGCACCGCAGGGACTATACCTTTCTGCTGATTGATGGAAGTTACTGGCATAACTCACCAACTAATGAGTAAGTGTCCCTACTTCATGATGCTTGATTTGATGGTACATTTCCTAGATTTCCTGGTAGATGTCACAGGTTTCTCTTTGACTTGGTTGTCTGTTCACATCCATTTTTGTTTTATCTGAATTCATCAAGTGAGCTTATGTATGTGGTTGTATTTGTTTTTTATTTTGTGGTTTGGGTCAAAATATTGGGGTTTTTTTTGCATTCGGTGCTCATGTCCCTCTAAAGAGCAATTGTTTTTGATAAATTTGGTAGTGGTTTTTGTCCTATTACTACACCAGGGGGCGCCTGAAGTCATTTTGTGCCAAAACATGTACCTAAATGAGAATTTTTGCCAAATTGAAAATCATGACTTTAGTTCAGTATTGTGAATACTAGTCAAAGCAAATAATGAATTTGGCGCACCCAGGGTCTATTTTAAAGTGACTTTGCACCGTCCCATGTTCATTTTGCGCAATGGAAAGTCGCAAAACAGCATTTGTACCACAACTGAGCCAACGCCAAACATAGACAAAGGGGCAGATTTATCAAGTGTCTGAAAGTCAGAATATTTCCAGTTGCCCATGGCAACCAACCACAGCTCAGCTTTCATTTTACCAGTGCTCATGAATATTTTAAAGGGGAGCTGTGATAGGTTGCCATGGGCAACTGGAAATATTCTGACTTTCAGACACTTGATAAATCTGCCCCAAAAAGTCCAATGATAAATCCCCCACTTAGATCCCTGCAGAACTTCTATATTTTGTGGTCAGTCATCTTGATGTTATTACAATTTTCATACATTTTGCAATAAAAGATATGTTTTATCTGATGGGACGTATGGATCTTTCTTCCGTTTCTTGCAACTTTATATTAGCTTAGCACCTGTTAATGGCGGAATGGGCATGGTCAGAGCCCTCCCTAGAGCCCACATTATCTACATTACACTGTAGACAGAAGTGAAATGTAGTTCATGTGTATGAAGTTTATTTAATCTTGGTCTATACAAGACATTGATCACGAGTGGCCGTGTTTATACTGCGGTAAGTTTTTAAGCCAATTAAAGTTTGAAGAGCTGCCAAGAAACAATGGAACTAGCGGTATTTCACTTCTTTCTTTTTTCCATTGTTTGCAACTGTGTGCTTCTCAGAATAGATTCTGCCATCTGCACAGTGTCTAGTTTCATAATCTATGGAAGCCTTCCCACCACATTGTATTAGCCTCATTTTCCTCTTCGTTTTGTGCCCTGTGATAACATTTTCCGCATCACCACCGCATGATATAGGGAGACAGCATTTAAATAGCAGATTTCCAATAGCTTAGGAAATATTATTTAGACAATTGTGTGAAAAGTAGCAGGGGAATTTTAGATATCGGTCTGATTAGAATTTGCCCAGCAGGCTTTTCTACTTCTCACACTAAAATATATGCAGCACAGAGATCATTAGAGTTGACCTTGCTGGAAAGAACAACCTCTCAATGGGGTAGACGGTTTCTTAACAAAGTCTGCAAGTGGTTGGGATGTAAAGACAGTTGCATGTCAATTGAAAGCTGTTACCGAAATAAATGAGATGTGTTAGTGCTCCAATTATAAGTAAAAAAATAGTGGCAATGGTGACTAGAGAATGACCGCTGTCATTGATTGTTCAGGCTCAGTCACATTGTACAGTAGGTGATGGAAGGTGACGGAGAACAAAATCCACATTAGACAAAATTCTGTGATAGATATGAGCAGACTTCATAGTGGGAAGGTAAAAAAATTACTTATTCTTTTTTTTTTTGCGTTTCTTTTTTTTACTCCCCTCATTCTGAAAGCGCTAACTTTTTTATTTTTACGTTTACAGAGTGTGAGGGACAAATTGTACTTTTTAGTGGCGTCATTTAATATCCCTTGCAATGTACTGAAAAGTTGGAGAAAAATTCCACATTGTTGCATTTTCTTGTGGGCTCTGTTTTACGGATTTCATTCTGCGATCCAAATGACATTTTCTTTTTATTCTTTGGGTCACTACGATCACACGGAAACCAAATTTATATTTGTTTTATTAGGTTATAGTAGATTATAAAAAAATGAAAATCTTTTGTACAAAAAACCTACATGATCAATTTTTTATTCAAATATTTATGGATGGAAAATTGTCAAAACAGGGGCAATTCGGCCAGGAAAAATCTTTTTTTTATATTTTGATAGAATGGGCATTTTGGGATGTGGTGATATCTAAGATGTTTGTGATTTTTACTGTTTATAGAATTTTATATGTGTTCTAGGTGTAAAAGATGACCATAAGGGTCTTTGGATACACACGGCTTTTAACCATCCCTGTCCGCGTTGCAAGGTGATTTTCGAATTCTATGAGTCTTTGTTTCCAGTGCTGGAATGGATTGAGTAACACAGAAAAGACACACTGTCCTTACTGAAGATTAGCTCATGACAAGACTACTTTATTTTTGGCACTGAAACACTTATATAGAAAATCATATGACACTTTGCATAGGGCGGGCAAGTACGCAAGCGGGCAATTCTATTGGGTGGTTTGACCCCGGAAATGCAACACTATTGGATGCAAACACACAAAGGAATGTAGAACCATTGGCTGTCTTCACATAAACAAAACACCCAGGTTCTCCCCTAATACCTTCCCCTAGGTGGTGCTAGCGAGCACTAAGTCTTTATGTCTTCTACCTTACTTTGTTTGAATAGAAACCCCACCCAAACTTTAGTTTTCACTAGACAAGTTATGTGAAATGAATGCTGAGTCTTTAAAATATCTGACAGTACACAACATGCCATCCAAGATGGCGGCGCCCGTCAGCAGTGATGTTAGGTGCCGTGGCCAGCTCAACTGCGGCAGTGACAGGCGGGTGTCAGCTGTATTGTTCAGCTGACACTCACTGTGTATAGAAAAAGCTCCGCCCATGAGCTCTCTCCATACACCTACCACAGAAGCAGGACGTTATAGTACGTAGGGGTTAACCCCATATATATATATATATATATATATATGTACCACAGAACACCTACCGCAGAAGCAGGATGTTAAAGTACATAGGGGTTAACCATATATATATATACCTCAGAGACAAGAATAATGTCTTTTAAACTACCTACAGTGTCACATTTACATAGGAATAATGTGGTTGTCCCATACAAGCAAAAGTTAAGTATTTAAAGGGGTTGTACAAACTTAGATTGTAATCCCCATCCTACCCACCGATCAAGAGAATGGACTCCTGTAGTTCACAACAACAAACCTTCCCTATAATTGAATGAAGCGGCTGGTTGAACATATATCCTCCCACTGCCTTCAGTCCTACAGGAGTGCTGAAAATTGCCACTGCCAATAGGAGTGCAGAGAAAGTGAAAAGTAGAAAAACAAGAACTTATATAATTCAAAGTAGCAAACAGCTCACCATTGCTCAAATGTCATTCATACGGGAATAGCAATCGTCATGTGAAGAGTCCATGGAAGCTAACAAGAGCCGTGCTGTTTCGGGTAGGTAAACTAGAGAAACAATAATCTTTTTCCAGGACTTGATACCAGATTTAAAAAATCCTCTCTTTTAATATCATATTTTAAAAGTAGTGGCTATTCTTGCAAGCTTGTATTATACAAAAAAATCTCCTTGGTCACAGACTAAGCTTTTCAGATAAAATACACACATCTCAGTCCCTAGTCATGGAGTTAGTCAATAGCTGTGCCCGGCAATTTTTGCAGGGACTTCCACCGACCACATCAAAGTTGGTACTACCCTTTAAATACCTGTTTTTCATATTTAGTATATGTGACAACCACTTTATTCCTGTCTACCTAAAAAATACAATTACCTACATAGTCACCAGTTCCCTTTAGCTTGACATTGAGCAAAATTATATTTTATCATATATTTTGGGCATATTTTTGGGGGTTGCTATTGCTAGCTATACGGCACATATACAAGTTACACTACCTATATAAATAAAAGTACATTACATTTCTGTAGAAGGTTTATCCATTTTTTTTTTGCTGAAGTAATTAATCTTCATAGCGGTAACAGCACTAACAGCTAATTCAGCATATGATACCATAAATCCTTTATCTATTGCATCCTCGCACCATTGGGACATCACAGCATCTGTTTTGGTTGACGCTTTTGCAGAAAATATGAAGGCAGCAACTGAATATACAGTCCCTAGAACATATGGCCGTGTGCAATTACAGTGCTGGTGTCACTTTTGTCATGAGTTACGAAGCCAGAGATCATGTGAAGAGGCAAGAAGTACTGTTTTTGTGCTCAAAAAGGTACCTTTTTAAGGTTTTTCACAGTATATTTTGTAATACCTGTTTGTGTCAGAAACGGTAGAATAACATACAAACAGAATATGTCAATACAAAGAACTGCGAATATGACAATATCAGGAATTTCGACCTTCAACTTAGGAACATTGTTACATTGAGCAGAATTGATCTAACCAATCTACAGTACAATATTTTGAAAAATATACATTCCTTTTTTTAACTGTTTTTATTAAGTATTTTTCATTATAAACAACAAAGCCACAAACAGTGGTGTAACTACAGTGGTAGAAAACCATAGCAGCCGACCTGACATTAAGGAATGGAGGATGTGCACCTATGTATATACTGTATACTGTACACCATAATATGTATATAATTTATATTATATTATTATATGTTATGTATATATGCTGTATATGTGTATCTGTGATGTGTATATGCTGTACGTATATATGGTGTCTATTTACTGCAAAGGTATATGGGATAGGGGATGTATATATGGCCGCAAGCTTGTGGCCCTACATACGTTCCCCATAGACAGGAACAAGCACACGGAGCAATATGCTGCATCCCGCATGTGGCACTGTACAACTCTATACACGGGGTAAAAAATATGTCCTATTTATTCCTGTCATACCGACCATGAGCCATGCATCTCTATGGATAGGGGTCCCCCTCCTCCTCTCCAGCACGCTGGATGGATGCCCGGATGGATGTACATACATTTGCGTGAATTTACGTGAATCTAGAGTGCGGAGATGAAATGTCCAGCACTCCGGGCAGCTAATTATTCATGTCTTCTGCGTGAATTTACCTCCCTCTCCCACAATGTGAGAGAGTGGTGCGAAAGGTGTGAATAATTAGTAGCCTGGAGCGCCAGACATCATGTCCTCACCTCGTTTTAGGTGATCCCAGTGTGTCAAGATTAAAGAAGGACACCGCCAGGATTTAGATGAAGAGGAATGTGGGTGAGTATTTGTATCTGTTTTTTAACTGTTAGATTTCCTTTAAGTATGCAGAATGTGTTAACCTAGGGTCATCTGTGCACCATTTAGTGATGTTAAAGTGTTCTCCAAGTAGTCTATTGGGAAGAGAAAGAATTTATGTGATATTTGCACCCTGCGTGTCAAAAAAAAATACATTCTATACTTATCAGAACCTAGACAAAGAAAGCAACAAAACATATGTGAATAAATAAATTTGACATTTAAACAGAAAGGAAATGGAAATCAAAGACTAGTTTGTTTCCGACCCTCCAATGCCCACAGACAAAAAGATGAGTGGTGGTCTTTGCCCTAGGTACACGCCCAGAATAGTGAGCTAAACAGGTAAGATGCACAAGATAGATAAATAGCAAGGACAGGTAAACCACAGTAGAATAGCCAGGGTCAGAAGATTCAGGCACTTAATAAACTCACAGGTGATTGCCTGTTATTTTTTATTTTTTTATTGGTCAATTTAGTATTTTTATTTAAATCTTCTTCATGTTGTAAGCAACTTCCAATACTCTGTGTAGTAGGTAGGGACACTGACCATTGGTTTAGTACTGAATTACCTTTTATGAACATTGTGTGTGGCCCAGGTAAAAAACAAACACTTACACTGATCTAGAGATGAATTTACAAGATCTGCCTGGATTCTACTCAAATTAAAGTGTATGGTAGAGGTTTCTCAGTGTGAAAGAGTCTTAAGGCTCCACAAAAGACCTTAGACCTTTTTGGGGAACATCATCCATATGGGCGCTGATAAAGAAAACTATGTGTAGATTTGCAATCCAATAAAATTTGATACTAAAAGTAAAAAAAAGTCGACCTTGGATAGCATTAAGCCTTGGGTGCTAGCTTGAGATCACATACTACAATACAGAGACACAATAACATGTGTGGCATTGATGTATCTCTCTATGTGTTAAGTATAACTCTGCAATCCAACCTCAGCACTTTCTCAGCATCATATCACTCCATATATAGTTTCAGGGTATGTCGAAATTATTTTGCTAGCAATATCTGCCCTCAACTAGTGTTGTCACCCTGTCCATGTTGATTATGATTTTCCACAGCAAAAAATAATTCATTGCTTGTCTCAATAACATCTTCCATTCTATGACATTTTGTAATTTGCCTTGAAATATATACCCTTAGGATAGCACATTACATCAGTGTCTTTTGCTAACAAGGCAGCAAATTGGTCTCTCACTTCTGTTTTATAAAAACAACCATGAGATGGTTCATAAGCCAAGAAACTAATGGTGCCAACACAGTGACAATCATATATTCAGCTATCCATATACTTGTCACTTGTAATATACTGTGTATATATATACATACACTTGTTAACCGTCACTTTGAAGTCACAGATATGGGAAGTGAATAACATTGATTATCTTGGTATTTGTCAAGGCATGGGATGCATTAACCCCTACAGGACTCAGCCTATTTTGGCCTTAAGGACGCGGCCCCATTTTTCAAATCTGACCTGTGTCACTATAAGTGGTTATAGCTTTGGAACAATATACGATATCCAGGGGATTTTGAGATTGTTTTCTCATGACACATTGTACTTCAAATTAGTTTAAAAATTTGAATGATATCTTTTGTGTTTGGTTATGAAAAAAACTAAATTTGGCAAAATTCTTTATTTTCAAAGTTCTAAATTCTCTACTTTTGATGCAGATAGTCATAGCGCCCAAATAAATTCATAACTTACATTTCCCAAATGTCTGCTTTATGTTGGCATGTTTTTTTTTAAGATTCACGTATTTTACTAGAATGTTATGAGGCTCAGAATTTGGGTGCCATTTTTCAAATTTTTGGGAAAATCCCCAAAACTAATATTTAGATGGACCTCCTCAACTTCTAATTGACACTGAGAGGCCTAAATAATAGCTAGACTATTACCATAATTACCGCATTATGGAAACTACACACCTCAACGTATAAAAAAGCACTTTTAAGAAGTTTTTTAACCCTTTAGGTGTTTTATAGGGGTTAAAACAAAATGGAGGTGTCTACAAATTGTAATATTTTTTGACAATGCATTCATTTTGGGTGGAAAATGAAACATTTGTAATGGATTAAATGAAAAAAGGCTCCACAAAGTTTGATACCCAATCTCTCCCGAATACACCGATACCCCATATGTGGTGGTAACCTGCTGTATGGGCACATTGCCGGGGCATAGAAGGGAAGGAGGCGCCATGCAGATCAAATTTGCTATGTCACATTGTACAGGCTATAATTTTTTTGGTTTTTTCTATTGTGGACCTATAGGGGCTTATTTTTTTGCCACATGAGATGCACTTTTCTGGTACATAATTTTGGGGCATCTATAGCTAATTGGTGAGATTTTATTAACTCTTTGTTGGTGGAGGAAATGAAATGCATTAATTACATTTTTTTGGGCTGTTTACCATACCGTAAAAATAGTAAATTATTTTTATTCTATGGGTCTCCACGATTACGAAAAGACCTTATTTATATAGTTTTAAAAAACAATTCCCATTTTACTGAATAAAAAGTAATTAGACAAAAATGTAAATTTTAGCATCACTGACTTTCATATGCATAACTTTTTTATTTTTTGGCTTACAAATCTGGTTAGGGGTTTATTTTTTGCAAAAAGGATTGTTTATTTAAGTGGTTTTATTTTAGAGTGCGTAACGTTTTTAAATCACTTTTTAGAGCATTTTTTAAAGGGTATTAATTGAAAATGATCTTTTTTTCGCAGTGTTTTTGAGGGGTTTTTTACGGGGTTCATTTTGCAGGTCCAATAATGATTCCGTTTAATTATGCAGATTGTTACGGACGTAGCGATACAAAATATGTGGGGGTTTTGTGTATTTTATTCAATTTTACTGAATAAAAACTAATTTGGAGACAATTTTGTTCATTTAAGCATCACTATCTTTTCATATGCATAACTTATGACAAATCTGGTTAGGGGATTATTTTTTGCAAAAGAGTTCTTTTTAGTGGTCTTATTTTAGAGTGCATAACATTTTTTAATCACTCTTTAGATCATTTTTTTTAAGGTATTAATTAAAAATTAGCATTTTTCGGAATTTTTTTTTTGCGTTCCCCCCCCCCCTGCGTTTACCGTGTGGGTCCAGTAACGATTCTGTTTTATTATACAGATTGTTACGGATGCGGCTATACCAAATATGTGGCGGTTTTTTGTGTGTTTGTGTTTCTTATACTTTATTAAGTGTTTTTATGGGAAAATGTCATTTTAGGGGCTTATATTTTTATGTATTTATTTTTTATTTATTCTAATGTGTATTTTTTTGTGATTTTACTTGTTTTTTACTTATACTAACTTGAACTTGAACCAGCGATGCTCTGAACACTGGTTCAAGTTCAATACACTGCTCTACAATAGTTTTTCATTGTAGAGCAGTGTAAACTGTCTGAGCATGCAGAGCATGCACCGACAGATTACAGTCAGACCCGGAAGGGGTCTGACTGCCTCAGAAATCGGGCATCCCCGGAGCACTAGGCAGACTTTGGTGCTGCCCAGAAGAGGATCGTGGGATCCGATCCACAGCAGGAACACCCTTGCACGCCGCAGTCATGCTTGACCACGGCGTGTAAGGGGTTAACACCCACGATCAGAGTCGCCTCTGATTGCGGGTATTACATCGCGGTTGTAACCGGACTGTTCGTGAGCCGGTCCCAGAAGCTGGACGTTACACTACATCCCGGTGCGCTTAGCATGTAGCCGCAGGGACATAGTATAACGTTGTGGTGTGCCTAGGGGTTAAATAAAACATTCATGTGCATGACCTCAGGCCACAGGCACGCAGCTGTATGCATTTTAAGGTAACATTTTCTGCCCGCAAAAATGGGCCATGTGTCACCAGTATGTAACCCATATGCCACCGTAAACTGGTCGTATCTGCAAAAAATACAGTGGGCTCTCACGGCACGTGACCTGGTCTCCTGGGTAACCCAGCACGAAAACAGGCCATATACCGTGGACAACACCCAACATAGACAGTTTCTTTTTGTACTCCTATATAATTCTCTGGAGAGACTATACCGTAAAAACTTTATAAATAGGACATGTTCTATTTTTTATATTAGAATGTAAAAATAGGGTGAACAGATACATATCTCTATTTTTTTATAGATTGAATGGGGGGGGGGGGCGTTTAGACAAAAAAAAAACTTATGGTGGGCGTTTTTATGTCTAAAAAAACGCTGTGTGCATGAGGCCTAAGTCAAAATCAAGGCATCTACCAAATAAGTGGTCTTTTGGGGTGTTCCCAGTGTACAGTGGTTGGTAGCCACCCAAAGTGGACAAGCTTTGTCATATCTAAATAAAATATCAAATTACCAAGTATATGTTTCCAACCTGAGATGTCAATCACTCTTTAAAAAGGGTTAGATGTTGGCGATGATTGTAAGCAGCATAAAAGTTAACCAATGGCATTGGAAGATTTGCCATTTCTGGGGCTCCAAGCAACTTAATAATTGGGATCCGAAAATGCGCACATACAGTCCGAATAGTCTATCACTACCTGCTCTGCCATAGTTTTAAACTCTAATGATTTCCTTCAATGTCCTGCAGTGTGGGATCTTGCTAATCATCGGGGCCCCAAGCAAATGTCAAGCTCTGTCCCTGCTAGCTGGTGTGGCCACATCCCTGGTAATGTGTAATAAGACAGGTTGTTGGAAAAAAAATAAAGGTATACCTGGAAAGCTTAAACAGTGCCCTTCACAATACTGATTTTCTAGATTGATTACTTAAAAACTGGTAGACTTCATTAGCCACAATGAGTAGTGGAAGTGAAGAATCGTAGTAAATTCACAACCTATGGATTATGTTGTGACCCTTTTACCCAGTTTTTGTAATCCAATAAAAAGTTATCAAAAGAGGATTCAATATCCACCTAAAATTCTGTTCTTTATTATGTTATTATAATACATCCATCTGGTCATCAACAGATAAAATTCCAATAATCAGCAGGAACAATCTTCACAACGTGTTTCTGGTCCACTAGTCAAAACCTGAATAACTACAGTTGGAAATGTGTCACGTCATGAGTTATTGGAATTGTATCTGTCAATGACCTGGTGGATTCTATTATGAGAATATGATAAAGCACACAATATTTACGTGGATTCTGAGTAGAGATGAGCGAGCACTAAAATGCTCGGGTACTCGTTATTCAAGACGAACTTTTCCCGATGCTCGAGTGCTCGTCTCGAATAACGAGCCCCATTGAAGTCAATGGGAGACTCGAGCATTTTTCAAGGGGACCAAGGCTCTGCACAGGGAAGCTTGGCCAAACACCTGGAAACCTCAGAAAAGGATGGAAACACCACGGAAAATGGACAGGAAACAGCAGGGGCAGCATGCATGGATGCCTCTGAGGCTGCTTAAACGCACCATTATGCCAAAATTATGGGCAACAGCATGGCCATGACAGAGTGACAGAATGAAGCTAGATAGCATCTAAAACATCCAATAATTGACCCTGACACTATAGGGGACGGCATGCAGAGGCAGCGGCAGCAGCGGCAGGCTAGAGAGTGGCATGGCGACATACCCTAAATGGACTCAGGCTTCAAACCAATGGGTGGCAGAGAGGAACCAAAGGAGGTGAGCAAGAAGCGCTGAAATTATTTCCTCTGTGAACAAAAGGTTGACGGTATATTTAGTCGATAACACAGCATGGTGGCGACATAGTGACCAAGTTCCATAACGTATCTGGTGAAACACCCGAAAAATGAGCCTGACACAGCTCGTTTGATAAGGGGACGACATTTGGAGGCAGCCATGGAGAGGACTTCCATGATTAAGAGCGACAGTATGGTCCTCCATATTGCTGCTTCTATGATTGCAACTGCAGGTCTCCGACTGGCGGACGACAGGCGTCGAAGGTTCACTATGTATTGGTGAAAACACCTGAAAATTTTCTTCCTGCCACAGACTGTTGATAAGGGACCATGTTGAGGCAGTGAACTTAGTAGTAGAATAAAGGTGCTGCAGTTAAACTATGTTAGTGGATCTTGGGATGAGCTTGGCGCTCCGTGCCAGGGTAGTTTCGCCAATCAGCCCCTGTCTCTAGGCTATTCCCCAAAAGTCACTGTTAAGACCTTTTGTATAAGATCAAGTGTAGATTCGTTCTTATAACGTTTGGGATATGGCCGGGTGAGGGAAGGTAAACAGTGCGGCAAGAAGCGCTGAATAATATCGTAAAGATAAAGTTTGCCAGTATATTTTTGGATCTACACAGCAGGGTGCGACAAAGTTAACAAGTTTGATGTGAAATGCCTGTAATAGCTCTGGGCGGTGTGCCTTTATCGCCTAGGCTCAGCAGTTGAGCACCGCCTGCTGTCGCTTAGCGACGTCACTACTGCTGTGCCTAGAGCTACCGACTGATGGCGCCATGCCCACGGATGGTAATTCGGAGGAGGAGGAGGGGGAGGAGGGGTGGGAGGAGGAGGAGGTATAGTAGGCCTTTGAGACTGGACCGAGGTATCCCCGCAATCCTCGGCGTCGGGCAGTTATGACCAGCCCCCAGGGTCAACCGGTCCCCCCCAGCTCACCAAGTAAGTGTAGTATAGCGTTCTTATAAGTTTGGATATGGGGGTGAGGAATGTACAGATGCGAAGAACGTGAAATAATTTAGTTTAATCATAAAAGTTTGCCCAGTATATTTTGTGGGATAACACAGCAGCGGTGGCCTGGACAACAGTAACAAACTTTGAGTGTGGAATCCATGAAAACACCCCCAAATCGTTCTGCCTGACACATCCTCGTTGATAGGGGACGTTGTATGGAGGAGCTTATATGAGACGACTTTTGGAGGTAGCAATGGAGACAAACGTGTGGAGGCTCTATGGGACAATTTAATTTGGATAGTGCTGTATGTGGCAGTCCAAAAAGTTTTCAAACCAGTAGGAGCCGGTAGGTGGCCCTCAGAAATGAAATAGATTGATGCCTGTATGGGAGGCGCCAAAAGTTTCATCAAACCAGAGGACAGGTAGGTGGCCCTCAGAAAAGTTGAAAGATTAGTGCTGTATGTTCAGTGCCAAAAATTGTTTAAAACAGAGGACCGGGTAGTGGCCCTCCAGAAAATTAAATGCGATAAGCTCCTATAGCTAGAGCCAGTGGCTGTCCAAAAAATAGCAGTTTCCTCGCTTTAGTGTACAAAGAGCGAGGAGAAGGAGGAAACTGAGGAGGGAGGAGTGCATAAAGATTCAGGTTGAGATTCCTTAACCTGGGGAGATTGGAATTATGAGAAATCCGGCTGTCTTCATCTTAAAAAGCGTCAGACTGTCAGCCTCTGCGTAGTGTACAAAGAGGAGGAGAAGGAGGAAATGGGAGGAGGAGGGCATAAAATTCAGGTTGAGCTTCCTTCACTGGGTGGAGATTGGAAATTATGAGAAATCCAGGCGGTATTCACTTAATAAGCGGTCAGCCTGTCAGCGCTGTCAGTCGACAGGCGTGCTAGTTATCGGCTGATGATGCCACCAGCCCTGCCCTGCAACCCCTCGGACCAACACGCGATGCGGAGGGCAGGCATGGAAACTCCCCAGGGTACAGCGGCAGTTGGTGCCAAATGTCCAGACTTTGAAACCAGTGTGTAGGGAGCTGTGTGATCATTTAGGACGATGGTATGGTCAGTACGTACTCCTCACAATCTTTCTGTAAGATAAGCCCACTCTGCCGAGACTGGGCGACAGGTGACAGGTCTGCTGGGGGACATAAAGCTGGCACAAGCTTGTGAAAAGCGTACCCTTGCCAGGCTGGACCAGCGCTGCTCGCCTACTCTCCATCGCTACTTGTCCCGCAGACTAGCACTATGCCGCTAGCGCTGTCAGAAGGGAAATTACTGTTTCAGCTGTGCACCAGGGCCGGCTGGTTATTCATGCATTCTCACACTCCTTTCCTCTCCAGGGATGAGAGTGGAAAGATTTTGTTGTACCGTGGTCCAGGAGGAGTGAATACCCAGTAATCGGTGCTGGAAATAAATTCTTTGAACGCGAGGGTCACGGATAGGCAGCCAGCATGAAATATGCCATATGTCTTGAGGAAACGTGAACTATCAGATTAAACACAATGGGCAGGCATGGCACATGTGTCAGTCTGCGAGCTTGCAGAGCCGCCACCAGGTACGGCCGTTGTCACACACAACCATGCCTGGCTTCAAGGTTCACGGTGCCAGCCACAGATCAGTCTGCGCCGTGATGCCCTGTTGAATAGTTCTTGGGCGGTGTGCCTTTTATCGCCTAGGCTCAGCAGTTTAGCACCGCCTGCTGTCGGCTTAGAGAAGGCACTGATGCTGTGCTAGAGCTAAGAGACTGATGGCGCCCATGACCAAGGATGTAGCTTCGGAGGAGGAGGTGGAGGAGGGGTGGGAGGAGGAGGAGGCATAGTAGGCCTTAGAGACCTGGACCGAGGTAGGCCCCGCAATCCTCGGCGTCGGCAGTATATGACCTGCCGCAGGGTCAGACTCGGTCCCAGCCTCCACCAAGTTAACCCAATGTGCCGTCAACGATATATAGTGGCCCTGACTGGCAGCACTCGTCCACGTGTCCGTGGTCAGATGGACCTTGTCAGAAACGGCGTTGGTCAGGGCACAGATGATGTTGTCTGACACGTGCTGGTGCAGAGCTGGGACGGCACATTGGGAAAAGTAGTGGCGGCTGGGGACCGAATACCGAGGGGCAGCCGCCGCCATGAGGTTGCGAAAGGCCTCGGTCTCTACCAGCCTATAGGGCTGCATCTCCAGGCTAAGTAGTTTGGAGATGTGGACGTTGAGGGCTGGGGTGTGTGGGTGGGTTGCACTGTACTTCCTCTTGCGCTATAGCGTCTGGGGTATGGAGAGCTGAACGCTGTGCATGGAGACATTGGTGGATGCTTTGGAGGATCGTGGAGGCGAAGGTGTGGTTTTCGCACGGGAGGTGTTTGGGCCGGGGTCCTGGGCAGGGTTCTGACTAGCAGAGGCAGCAGATGACACAGGGGAAGGAGCAGGGGTGTGCCCGGCCGGAGGTGAACGGCCTTGGTTCCATTGAGTGGGGTGTTTAGCATTCATATGCCTGCGCATACTGGTGGTGGTTAAGCTGGTAGTGGTGAAACCCCTGCTGATTCTGGTGTGGCACAGGTTGCACACCACAGTCCGTCTGTCATCCGGTGTTTCTTTGAAGAACCTCCAGACTTCCGAAAATCTAGCCCTCACCACCGGAACATTTGGCGCTGATGCACCAGCTCTGGCCCTGCCTCTCCGTCTGGCCCCACCACTGCCTCTTCCAACCTGTTCTCGTCGAGGAATCGCCTCCGTCTCAGAAGCACTGTGGTCACCCGGCCTATCAACCCAGCTTGGGTCTGTCACCTCATCATCCTCCGATCCCTCAGTTTGCTACCCCCAAGTTCCCAAAGAAATCCCAAGGACTTGTATCACAGATGGAAAATGACATTTTTTCTAGGTTTGCCCAGAAGATAAGGTCAGGCTATGGTCACAGAAATTAAATAGAGTAGTAAACAAAGATCAGAAACACAGAAGGCAATCAACTAATAGAAACCATAAACGATGCTATCCTATTGCTATGGCTATTTTCTAGCCAACTATGAAAGCACACTGCTATGCCAGATGAGATGACGCTGAGTTATGAAAAAATAAACGTAAAATAAAAAGTAAATGGCAGACTGTGCCTAATTGAAATCAAACCCCTAATAAATTTTCAAATAAATCAGCAGACTCTGCCTAATTCTTATCAAACCCCTAATAAATTGTCCCACTTCGGTGTTTAAGGTGGATATGCGTGTCACTAAGAGCTAAACACAACGGTAGCAAGTCTCCCTGCAAATTCCTCACAATATGGTACTAGCTGCACTACTAATGCCAGCAAGCCCAGCCACAAGCAAACAAAAAAAAGTAAAATAAAACGTTATTTTAGCCCTAAGAAGGGCTGTTGGTTTCTTGTAGAATCACTCCTGCCTAACACTATTCTAATAGAAAAACCTAACGCTTTCCCTGACCAGCAGCAGCTCTCTCCCTAGCGGCATCCAGACAGAGAATGATCCGAGCAGCGCGGGCAGGGGCTAGTCTATTCCAGGGTCACCTGATCTGGCCAGCCAACCACTGCTATCGACGTGTAAGGGTACCACGTCATGCTGGGTGGAGTGCAGAGTCTCCTGGCTTGTGATTGGCTCGGACGAGTATGTTCGCTCATCTGTGTATTTAAATGTTTAAAATTTTGAAAATTCGGAAATTTTTGCATTTAAATTTTTTTAAATGTATTGGTTACTTCTAAGGGTGAGGTCACACGTAGGGTTTTATTTGCGCTTTAATCGCACTTTGAAACCTATAACAACAGCTAAGGAGAGCTGATTTGCCTAATTATATTACTGTTAACATTTTCGTTTACAAAACGCACTATAAGCGCAACGTTAACACATATCAAAAAGCAACGTGTGACCACACCCTTAACACCACGTGTGAACGCAGCCTTACATTTCGCATCTCCCTGGGGTATGACTAAAAAGCTTAAAAATGCCGGACTCAGATCCCAAACTAACAGTAGTGTCCAGTCCTGCGTATAACCCCGTCACATGGCTTGTATCCACTCCTGTATATAACCCCCTCACATGGCATGTGTCCTCTCCTGTATATAACCATCTCACATGGCTTGTGTCCTCTCCTGTATATAACCCCCTCACATGGCTTGTATCCACTCCTGTATATAACCTCCTCAAATGGCTTCTGTCCACTCCTGTATATAACCCCCTCACATGGCTTGTGTCCTCTCCTGTATATAACCCCCTCACATGGCTTGTGTCCACTCCTGTATATAACCCCCTCACATGGCTTGTGTTTGCTCCTGTATATAACCCCCTCACATGGCTTGTGTCTGCTACAGTATATAACCCCCTCACATGGCTTGTATCCACTCCTGTATATAACCTCCTCACATTGCTTCTGTCCACTCCTGTATTTAACCCCCTCAAATGGCTTGTGTTCTCTCCTGTATATAACCCCCTCACATGGCTTGTGTCAACACCTGTATATAACCCCCTCACATGGCTTGTGTTTGCTCCTGTATATAACCCCCTCACATGGCTTGTTTCTGATCCTGTATATAACCCCCTCACATGGCTTGTGTCCACTCCTGTACATAACTGCCTCACATTTCTTGTGTCCTCTTCTGTATGTAACCCTACTCTTAAGGCTTGTGTCCTCTCCTGCATATATCACCCCCTTACAAGGCTTGTATCCTCTCCTGTATATAACCCCCTCACATGGCTTGTGTCCACTCCTGTATATAACCCCCTCACATGGCTTGTGTTCTCTCCTGTATATAACCCCCTCACATGGCTTGTGTCCACTCCTGTATATAACCCCCTCACATGGCTTGTGTCTGCTCCTTTATATAACCCCCTCACATGGCTTGTGCCTGCTACAGTATATAACCCCCTCACATGGCTTGTGTCTGCTCCTGTATAAAGCCCCCTCACATGGCTTGTGTCCTCTCCTGAATATAACACCGTCAAATGGCTTGTATCCACTCCTGTATATAACCTCCTCACTTTGCTTCTGTCCATTCCTGTATATAACCCCCTCACATGGCTTGTGTCCTCTCCTGTATATAACCCCCTCACATGGCTTGTGTCCACTCCTGTATATAACCCCCTAACATGGCTTGTGCCCACTCCTGTATATAACCCCCTCACATTTCTTGTGTCCTCTTCTGTATATAACGCCCCTCACATGGCTTGTATCCTCTATTGTATATAACCCCCTCACATGCCAGGGTCACCTGATCTGGCCAGCCAACCACTGCTATCGACGTGTAAGGGTACCACGTCATGCTGGGTGGAGTGCAGAGTCTCCTGGCTTGTGATTGGCTCGGTTTCTGGCCGCCAAAAAGCAAAACGGCGGGAGATGACATTTTCTCAAGCGGGCGAAGTATTCGTCCGAGCAACGAGCAGTTTCGAGTACGCTAATGCTCGAACGAGCATCAAGCTCGGACGCGTATGTTCGCTCATCTCTAATTCTGAGTCATCTTAGTTTTCTTTTTGTTTTCATTTCCGGGTGGAAATTAAAACACATCAAATATTGAATACTGGAGTTGGATACTGGGAATGAGCACTCAATCCTTAATGGTTTATTCCACTTGTTAGGAAATTAACTTCCTGTGATCAATACGGCTGGAGAGCCACATGTAAAGGGCAAAAAGCCACATGTGAATACTGTGAGAGATGTATTCCTCTACAGGCACCATTTTGGACCAAGAGGATTCCATTTTAGTATTAGCCAGGGCTTATGCTGACCACTGTACAGCCATGTCATGATTCAAACTTAATTTTGTGAAATTACTGTGTCTTTGCTATTGCTACCTTATCTTTTTTACAGCTTCTCTGCGAGAAGGCCATGTTGTGACTTATACTAAGCTAACACAAGGACAATTAGTATAAATACTCTGTTTATATGAGAACAAGGCCTCTGGAAGAAATGGTACATTGTTCATCGACATTTTGGAAGAATGTTTTAGAGGGGATGTTCTGGTATATTCATTATGGCTAATAGCATTCAAGTATTTTATCACATTTTCACGCCCCTATGCAGATGTTCTTCTGTGTTTTATATATGTGGCTGCATGTTAATAAAAATTGTGATTCTGCATTTTCTAAGAGTGTTTCTTGGTTTCTGCTCTCATCCCGGTACCAGTCTAAAAAGGGTTAATTCGAAAGTCATCCTGCAACTGATGAGGACTGTTTTGAGTCCTAGATAAAGATCTTTTACACTCCCAAGCTACTCCAGCAACTCCAAAGTTTCATAATCCCTTTTATTTTTTTATAAAATTTATAGTTTATGATCAGCGACTTTGCCGGCTTTTCTCTCTTTGCTTAATAATTGATTGTTATAAAAAATTGCCCACATAGAAGGTGCCCAGACCTCTCCAATGAGATTTTCTAATGTAGACTAAAAGGTTTGTTAAATATTCATACCATGCTCTTTTTAAGATATTTTATAACATTTGCCATTGACTGTGGTACATCCTTGGACGTTGCCGACAACTTGATTAATGTTTCAAAAAAGGAAGACAATGAAGAAAAACCGAGACGGATGATTACTGTTTTCTCCTTCTCCTTCAGCGTCGCAGCCGCTGTGTTAATTGAAGCATCACTGCAATGTTATTTATCTCCAAGTGTCAAGCAAATTGTACAGGTTGAAAGTAGTTTATTGGTATCCGAACTCACCTGTTTTTAATGCTGAAGGGTACTTAAATCTTCTTTTTTTTCTTTGCAAGAAGATTTTGCTTTATTGCCACCTTACAGCAGACTAGAGAATTTACTGCCCAGGTAGTGGGAGAGATAACAAAACAAGAACAGTATCTGAAATATTGCAAGAGAACAGATGGTAAACCTATCATATTACAGTATAATCATATTTCTTCATAAGAAGCCTATAAAATAATATAAATTATGGTTGTTTAAAATGTCCGGTCAAGTGAAGACCAATCACTGTCCTGCAACTTTAAAATGCGTATCGTACGGGCAAGAAACCAAACTCTAGATGTTAAGTCCCAAAGTAAAATGTGATTATGTGAGGTTAAATTGGGATAATGTACTTTGTAAATGAGTATGTGGAATATTTTTTTGTGTGGGGCCTTTAGGGGTGGATTATGAATCCGGTATATATGCACAAAGGCCGGTACCCCAGATCTTTTATGGTCCTAGCAACACCCCTGTGTCCAACAGTAGGGTCCTTAACATGTATGCAATAGAGGTACTTAGAGATCAAATTTAAACCACATATATAACTTAATCTTAATGCATATTGCTGGTGAAGGATCATCTGCTAATATCCCCTAAGCATTTCCATTTTGCGCCCGCATTTAACTGGGGTTTTTGGTGCACGCAATCGGATTTTGGCGGAATCTTGTCAACACAAATCGGGGGCGTGGCCGTCTGACAACCTGACTGATTCGGACTAAGCGCAAGATTCAACATTCAAAATTGTGTCGCAAGCTATGTACTTACATGCACCGGGAAGAAGATGGTGAACTCCGGCGGACCTGAGCGGGAAGTGACACATGCAGGAAATTGGACGCACGATCTTAGTGAAAAGCGTCAGCTCCGAATCCTCATCGGACAACGCACCTCGGGGATCCCAACGGGACGGGTAAGTAAATGTGCCCCGTAGTGTCAGATTGTCTTCCAACAGTAGTGATTGAAATGTATTTGATTATAAATTATATTATAATTTCAGCGCCACCTGGGCATGGCCGCTGGTGTTATCTACCTACTTGCCATCTTATTTGTGGGTTATTGGCTTTCTGTAAATCTAATCCTAAAGTCTGCTCCCAGCCACTCCCCTGAACATGTGGGCTATATTACCTTTGCCGTTTCCCCCAAACTCTGTAGATGATGGGAAGATGATGGGAAGTAAGACTTTCACCTTATAACCTAATGACAGGCCCCTGCAGCAGTATTTAAACTGTTTCCAATCTTGTTTTCTATCAAAATTATTTTGGCCTAAAATGAAGTTTTAAAATGTACCTGACACCCTGCCAGAACGTTCACCCGAGTTATGGAGGCATCTCCTACCATTAGGATATTTCATGAGTGACACTGACATAGCCCCGTTCAGCTCCCCCTTCCCCTTCCTTTCTGCTGATGTCACCCTCTTTCTAGAGGCTAATTCCGGGATATGCTCCCCCTCAATTAGACAGTGGAGAGGGAATGTGTCTCATTGCGCATGCACAGCTTCTCACAGCTTGTTAGGCAGTCGGAATTAGCAAGTGGACATTGTAGACACAATCACTCTCCACTTTCTCACTGCGACCTTTGAAAGAAGCTGATGTCAACAGAAGGGAGTGGGAAAAAGGAGCTGTACAGGACATTGGACAAGTCAATTATCAACTCAACTGACCATAAGAAGATGCACCCATGACTCGAGTGAACTTTCTGTCAGGGTGTGGGGTACTTTTTTAAACTTTATATCAGGTCAATATCAAATTTTTTAATATAAAAACATGATTGGAAACTGAAGACTGCTGACATTAGGTTTAAAGGTGAAAACTGATGACAGGCGTGAAGGAAAATGTGACATTTCGCTAGGTCAAATAATTATCCTTTTAGAGACAGTCCCAGAGGGCACGGATAATGGAAGGTGCAGGAACAGATTTAGTGTTGTCCACACAGCATCTGGATATGGCACAACAATAAGTCACAACCCTGAATGGCTGAAAGACCCCTTTCACTACCCTCAGTGAAACAGAACCATATCAACCCAATAAACTGCCACCGGTTCTCCTTTAATATCAGCCCAGTCCGTAACAGGATTATATAGGGTGAGGAACCAACCCAGTAACGTATTTAACCAAGACATGGTTAAATGTTATATTAAATTGCCTTAAGGGCACACTAGACATTACAGTACACAAAATGGATATATATACAGTTAGCAGATTACAAATACACGGGTGGGACACAAGTATCGGTATGCAGTGTGTTAGTTATCTTGTGTGCGCTTGTGATGGTGAATCATTTCCTCCGGCAAAGACAACGGGCATCAGTAATGTTCTGATTATATTAAGTACAGACACACCATTGCACACTCTCCTGTGGTAATACCCTCCTACCTGGTATTAAATCCAGAACCTTGGAGAAGTTCTGGCTTCTCAAGTGGAAGTCATACGGTCAGGTTTCTTAGCTCATTGGATCTGGGTGAATCCTTTGATCACATTGATACCAAACCTGGCACATTGGCAATGGTTCCATTCAGAGATATTTGTATCTCTGTGTACAAGAATCTATTGAGTCATAGCTAGAGATGAGCGAGCACTAAAATGCTCGGGTACTCGTTATTCGAGACGAACTTTTCCCGATGCTCGAGTGCTCGTCTCGAATAACGAGCCCCATTGAAGTCAATGGGAGACTCGAGCATTTTTCAAGGGGACCAAGGCTCTGCACAGGGAAGCTTGGCCAAACACCTGGGAACCTCAGAAAAGGATGAAAACACCACGGAAATGGACAGGAAACAGCAGGGGCAGCATGCATGGATGCCTCTGAGGCTGCTTAATCGCACCATTATGCCAAAATTATGGGCAACAGCATGGCCATGACAGAGTGACAGAATGAAGCTAGATAGCATCTAAAACATCCAATAATTGACCCTGACACTATAGGGGACGGCATGCAGAGGCAGCGGCAGCAG